>JAVIWB010002434.1:0-314408 GCA_031893035.1 Dermolepida albohirtum | reverse complement strand
AACTGCCTCTTTGACTTCATCATCGGCAGTAAATTTTTTACCCCGCAGCTCTTTTTTCATTTTCGGAAACAGGTAATAATCACTCGGGGCCAGGTCTGGGCTGTAGGGTGGGTGATTCACAATTTCGAAGCCCACCTTATGCAGGGCAGCTAACGCAACGCGGCTCTTGTAGACGGGCGCGTTGTCGTGCAAAAGCAGAACACCTTTTGTCAAAAATGCACGCGAACACTCTACGCACTGTTGTTTTTGCGGCGGCGTGAGCATTCTCGGCACCCATCTTGCGCTGACCTTAGAGATGCCGAGATGATCGTGTAGGATTTTAAAAATTGTTGTATCGGATAGTACAACCATTTCTGCGACTTGTTTCTTCTTTAGTCGAGCATCTTCAAGTACAATTTGTTCAACTTTTTGGATAAGTGCTGGCGTGGTCACCTCAATGCTCCTGCCCGGCCTCGGGTCGTCTTCAAGGGATTCCCTTCCTTGTTTAAATAAACTATGCCACTTGTACACCATGGTTTTTCCTGAACAAGAGTCGCCGTAAACCAATGACATCTCATTCATTATGGTCGCGACTGATTTTCCTTGCCTGGTAAGGAACTTTATAACGGCACGATATTCGATTTTTTCCATATTTCACTTTTCCCCTCTACAACCCGCTCATTCCGCAAATATAAAAACGCTCCCTCGTATATATACTATATTTTAAATAATAATGCTCTGTTGAGAAGTAATGACTTTTAACAATAAAATTTGTCTCAGAAGATGTGACTAACGTGCTTAAACTCATGAATGCCGGTGGTTCATACATGGTATCAGATAGAAAGAGAATCCTTATCTTTAATGGCTTACGTATTGTGATATTTAAAATCGTTCAAAAATGTAATTTACTACTAATATCAAAATTAATCTCTTTAATATCATTAAAATAAATAATTAAACACACTCTAAATCCTTTGTATTTCATAGTGGCCTAATTCCTCTTATTGTTCTTTTTTCTACATTAACTTTAGGGTTTTTTCCTATTTACCAATATTTTTGATAATTTATTAACTGCCGAATGGACTGGCTTATTGTGTATGTGACAAAGCTAAATCCGCACACTTAACGGTTAACGAGGTAATATATCCTCTCGCTAAGACTTTATTCATCAAGGATATTGAAGTAGTACAACCTGGCATTGAAGACGTTCGTACTCATTATTATTTTATATTAGTTTATGGTTAATATTATTTAATTTATAAGACTGTGGAACTAACTTTTCAGTCACTCAGTCAAGTTACGGAATCATGTAAGAAAATTTAGATCCTGTGTGTTAGTAAACGCATATATACTATTAATATATGTCATTACAATTGATATATCAACGAAATTTGACTTATTAATTTCAGATATGTAAACGTGTTTTAGAGTAATAGATAACAAGATAGCTTATGATAAATGTAATAATACTTACAGTTAATGTGTACATGTAAATTAGCTTGTAAATGCATCTATAAAGGTACATGATACTTTTATTTAACTAACTAATAACTTTAATTAAGTTATTAGTTGGTATCAAGTATATGTTATTCGAACATGCTGAAGGCGTTATGGTAATTGAAGCTTGTGTGGGAGCAAAGTATTTGAATATTGATTAAGGGATTGTATATAAACTAATTATTATAAAGGAAATAAAATTATATAAAAGAATTTTAGGCAAAAAGTCGATAATTGTTTCTAAAACTTAAAATTGATATAAAATTATTATAAAATTAAACTATAACGAGATAATATTTTCTGAGGTAAAATAAAGCACGAAGATGAGTTTTCTACAGTTAAAATTCGAAATATTATGAAAATAATTTTATATTTGTATTAGTACCATAATGTCGGCAAGTAAAGTTTTGAATTTTTAAGGAATATTTAAACAGATTTTATAATGTAAAATTTGAATAAGACTTACTAATATAACAACGTAGAGTGTAAATATGCACTTTGTTTTCATAATTAAATTTAAATTCAATATGAATCCGTTAAATTCTTTAAAGATTTACTGTTATGCATTTGATTATTTAAAACTCCTATTATTGCATTGGTTGATTTGAATTTAGAGTTTAAAGGAATTTCTGAAACAAGATAGAGTTAATCAATAACTTGTGGTTATATAACAAGAAAATATATAAACATTGAAATATAAGAAAAATATATCCAAATACCACGTTTAAATCAAACAAACGAAATTATTTGAAGATTATATATTGGGTTGGCAACTAAGTACTTTCGGTTTTGTAGTATAAAATAAAACACTTTTTTTTAAACAAAGAATAGTTTTTAATCAATTATATATTTTCCATTTTGCTCAATGACCTTTTGCCATCTTCCTTTCAGCTGCATGATTCCGCGCTCATAAAATTTCTGGTCCTTATCAGCAAAAAACTGAACCAGGTGCGAGTGAAGGTCATCGTCATTTGTGAAAGTTTTACCATTCAAAGAATTCTGCAAACTTCGAAATAAATGGTAATCAGATGGTGCTAGAACAGGGCTGTATGGGGGATATGGCATCACTTCCCAGCCAAGCTCCAATAGTTTCCCACGTGTTGCCAAAGATGTGTGAAGCCTTGCATTATCTTGGTGGAAAACTACACCTTTCCGATTTGACAATTCTGGCCGTTTTTCTTTGATTGCTTCATCCAGTTTTATTAATTGTTGACAGTAAACATCAGAATTGATCGTTTGGTTCCCTGGAAGCAGCTCAAAAAACACAACACCTTTGTAATTCCACCAAACTGACAGCATGATCTTTGGATGCAATTCAGCTTTCGATGTGGTTTGAGCTGGTTTATCGTGTTTGCTCCATGATCGTTTTCGAACTATGTTACTGTACAGGATCCATTTTTCATCACCAGTGATAATTCTTTTTAAGAAAGGGTCGTTTTCATTTCCTCTAAGGTGCATATCGCAAAAGTTGATTCTTTGTGTTAAATGAATTTCTTTCAATTCGTGAGGTACCCAAATATCAAGCTTCTTAACTAGCCCAAGACATTTTAAATGTTTTTCAATTGTTGTGTGCGATACATCTCAGCGTCTCCGCAACCTCTCGAACAGTTATATGACGATCCTCTTCAATTATGACTTTGTAGACCGACCAGAACGTTGCTCATCTTTGAGGGGAAAATCTCCAGAACGGATTTTTTTATACCAATTCTGACACGTGCGCTTTGTTAAGCAATTAGCACCATAAATTTCACATATCTTTTTGTGTGCCGCAGCAGCTTTCTTTCCTTTACGGAAATAAAATAGTAAAATTATGTCGAAAATGTTCGTTTCTACACTCCATTTAAAATTAACCCACAACTAATAGCTTTAATAAAAATCACGCACTACTTGCTTCTGAAGTTACGTCAATGTGAATAGTATCACGCGACGAACGGTAAAGTACAGCACTAACATACGGTATACAAAAAATAAAGCAACGCTCTCTTTCAGTAAAAACCGAAAGTACTTAGTTGCCAACCCAATAATTGAAATCAAGTTCATACATACCTTAAAAGTGTTATATTAATATGTATTAAAAGTAAGATAAATACCAGATGTTCTAATTAAATTTTGATAAATTATTCATACATACGCGGATAGTTTGACAAGTAGTGAGAATGACACATAGATGGCGCTCTAATTGGTAAAACAAATGCACTGTAATTTAGGTTGCCTATTTATATGTTTACATTCCGATATTTATATAAATCGGTTGATTAGTTTATTATTGACAGCTGATCGAAGAAGAAGCAACACGTCGTTTTGTTAAAATGGAATAAGCAAAGTATCGTGCGGTGATTAAATACTTCGTAATTAAGGGAACGAAAGCTACCGAAATAAAAGATGAGTTACGGGAAACATTAGGCGAATCTGCTCCATCATCCACCACAATAAGTAGATGGGTAAATGAATTTAAACGTGGTAGAACAAGCTGTGTTGATGAAGCGCGCTCTGGAGCACCCAAAATCGTGACTTTTAAGGAAATGATTATAAAAATCCATAATAAAATATTATTACGCAAGATCGACGACTCAAAGAGAAAGAGAGATAGTAGACATGGTAAACATTTCAATAGAACGCGTACACTACATTTTAACGAAAGAATTGGGCCTATCCAAGCTTTCGGCAAGATGGGTGCCGCGATCGCTTATGACTGATCAAAAGTTCACTCGTTTGCGCATTTTCAATGAGTGTTTGGACCTTTATACGCGGCATCCCGTTGATTTTTGTAGGCGATTCGTTACTGGCGATGAAACTTGGATCCACTACAGTACACCCGAAACTAAACAACAGTCGAAACAATGGTTAGAACGTGGTTCTTCACATCCAAAGAAAGCGAAACCCACTTTATCGGCAAACAAGGTGATTTGATTGATTACCTTCAGAAAGGTGCCACAATAAACGGACAATATTATGCAGAACTTCGACAAAAATTAAATGTTGAGATTCGTGCTAAACGGCCATTTACACTAATTATTAGTTAAACCTCTATTTCATAACAATATATATATATATATATATATATATATATATATATATATATATATATAGATACATAAATATAAATAAATACGTATGTATCCAATTTTTGAAGTAAAATTTCAGATAGTATTGAAAATACGTAAAAGGTTGTATTATCTACTTTTATAATAGGTATATTAAATGAATTATAATTATAAAGTTGTATATATGTTAAAGAAATAACACAACATAATAACAATTCTTAATCTTATATATATTCTATATCTTACAATAGTTTGGACAGGCTGACTACGCAGACCATGAGGTAGAGAAAGTTTATAACGAAAGAAAGTAATAATTTTTATAATTATAATTCATTCAATTTTCTTATCATTGTAAAGATATATAATTCAATACTTTGTATATATTTATATATTATTATTACATATATATTTGATAAATATAATATTATAATTTATCAAAAAAAAATGTAATGTAATATTTCTGAACTGCTAGGCGTCCATTGTAAATAAACAACACTAAAACTTAAACATAAACGGAAGTTATTCACTTTCCTAAAATATATAAAGTTTAGTTTTAATGTACTGTAGAAAACATAAATATGAAAATGTTTTCATTCGTTCTTTTTAAGCAAATATAAATTTACTAAACTTAGTAAATTGCTGCGAGTACGTCAAAACTTGACTGGTCCATGTGTATGTTTCTAAAATTGTTTATTTTGACTGAATATGAGTGAAAATAATTGCTGTAGGTACACATAACATCGTATACTTTTCACTTTTTTTATCAATGTGAAAATCGTGTGCACAACCGCCTCTATAAATAGTACCAAAAAATTTTCAATCCCATCCGAAATTTTGACGCACACACGTACGTCAGTAATTTTAATTTAGAACGGCCAAAACAAACACTAGAGAAAAAACAAATACAGGTATATAGTTGAATTTTTCTATTGAAATATGCATTTCTTACAGCAATTGGCCAGTTGACAGTTTGGCACGAATGAAACTAAATTTCGCTCTTCTGTTTTCTTTTCGAAATGCGTCAATGTCTAAGCCTTCGGTCACACTGAGAGCGAATGTTAGATATCATTACTCTTTATTAAAACACTTATGGATTTACTTGTTCAATACATGTTAAGTGATGTTCCTTAAAATAAACCTTTTATTTTGTGGAAATTTTCCAAAATTGAAATAGATTTTGTACATGTTGAAAAGTGAGTTTAAAATAATTGCTTCATTCAACAGTTCAAACAATATAAGTAATTTGCGTTGAATAGTCTGCTTTCTAATTCATTCTTTGACCTGTAATTTTGGCGATGAAAAAATAGTATACTTAATTAAGACTTTTGTATAGGAATTAAAACAAATAAGATATCAACAGTATTAATAGAAACGCATATTTTAGTTCTAGCTTTAGTAAGCAGAATTGTATTTAAAACTACTTAAGTAATAAATAAATAAAACAGTTACTATAGATAATATGACAACACAAAATCTAATCGATCATTTTGAAACAATACATGTACTTATTGTATGAAAAATGTAAATGTATAGTCGGTTTCAAAGTATAATGCGGAACTTAAATACTCTCGTGGAGGGTCTACTGTCGCGGTAGTAGTTACAAATTTTAAGTGCCTGTAAAGCAATTGGGTCGACTTAAGGATATTATGAAAATAAAGTAATTAATGAAAATGTATTCATTTTCTTTCGTTGATATGTTATTACTAGACTTGTCATTTTTTCCTGCGTAACAGGATCGGTTGTAATAAATACGTATTTGATCATCTGATTGTCAGTATGTACAATCAGATGTCAGCGAAATAAATATTATCAATCGGCAATGCATTAAATAAAGAAAAATAAATAATCTTAGAATTTCTGAAACACTTAACTTCTTTATATCTGCGCGAAATGGATATCTATGGTGAAAAGTTAGCACTATTAGGTATGTTTCCACATTCGTTTCTGTCAGCTGTCGCTGTGATGGAAAGATGGCCTTACAAAGGGTACTGGGAAAGTTTTGCAATATAGCTTTATTTATTTAATTTTTTCAAAGTAATTTCCTCTACACTCAATACACCATCCACCGAAACCAATCTCTAAACCTGTTCTGCCAAGTTTCACTAGGGAGTAAAGCACACTCGTTGTCCCAAGCCCGCAGAAGGTCCTCATCACTGGAAAACCGCCTCTCCTTTAGCTTAATTTTCACATGCGGAAACAGTGCCAAGTCGCAGGGAGCAAGATCTGGACTGTAGAGAAGGTGCTTGAGAAGTTTCCATCCCGTCGTGGTCAAATATTCGGTGGAAGCTTTGGCTTGGTGAGCTGGAGCATTGTCGTGATGGAGAAACCAGATGTCCATTCTTGACTTTGGGCGCAGGTTCTCCATAGATTCAATGACTTAGGCAAGCACCGTTCAGTATACCACTTAGATGTGACTGTCTTCTGTGTGTTCAAAACGACGCGTTCCACAATTCCACTCGATTTGAAAAATACAGCTTTCATTTTCTTCTTTACAGATCGGGATTTTCTGACAAATACGGGTTGTCATCATCAAAGATCCAAACTTTATTTTGAACTTTGGTCGGCACATCGTAATAGTACAGCCAAGTCTCGTCACTTGTCACGATGTTGTTCACATACCGATAATGTCCCTTATTAAACTTTTTTAACATCTTCCGGCATCAAGTCATACATCGTGTCGTCTGCTCTTCAGTCAGTCGATGCGGCGCCCAGAGAAAATAAAGTTTATTCACGTGCAAACGATCATGCAGAATCGAACAAATTGCTGGTGCATTAAGGCCTGAAGTATCCTCTATCTGTTGGTAGGTCACTCGCCGGTTCTCGCCAAGCATTTTCCTCACAGTAGTAACGTTTTCATCCGTAACTGACGTTCATGAGCTTCCCGGCTTTTCAGCATCCTCCACAGTTAAATTTCCCCTTAGGAATTGAATATCGTTGTGCGATGTGGACAAATACCACCTAGTGCAAGAGTGATTTCTTCGAAGCACTGGTCTATGTTTACACCACGCACGAAATTATAACGCGAAACTGCCCTTATCTCATTTCGTGACCACGATGCCATCGCAAGCACTTTACACTCTTACTGCTAATGAATAACTGAGCCTATCGACATGGCGCGGCGGCTACGTATGAACATGTCTCAATATGCAGCAACAAGCAGCTTCCTACAATTCATTGTTCCGTCACATTGCAAAACTTTCCTAGTACCCTTTGTATATCTTGAGAAGGACCGTTCGACATCTATTAATGAAAGACGCACATAATTATAATAATCTTTATAAATAGATAACGGATCTATAGAAGTGTCATTACAAATTTGTCTTAATAGCGTAGAACCAAAATCTTTGCTTAAAACGTTCTCGAAGTTTTTGAAAATACTGATACATTTTATGTCATGCACTAACGACAATACAGTATTTAGCAATTCTTGTATTGCATCAAATAATTCTTTATAGTTTTCATAAATCGTTTTTAAATGTGTTTCAACTGAAGTGTCTTTAAATATTATCTGACCTTTTTTAATATCTTCAGCTTCGTCAGGATTGAACTGCAAAATCAAATTTTTAATTTGTTGGAAATACTCAGAATAATAAAAAGCCACCTTCGACCATGTTCTCCAAAGTGTGTGGATTGACTGTAGCCGGGAATACGGGGGCATCGTCTGTGAAATTCTTGAATTCGTTTGGGCGATTCGAGAAACATTTTTTAGCCTTTACTTTTACTATTTTTACTATTACTTACTTTTAATGCATCCATATTTGGAAAACATTCTCGAATAGTTTGTGCCACAAGATGTAAAACATGAACTTCACACAAAGTCTTTTATAGTCTCCTTTAAGAGCCCGGCCTATAAAACGCATTGTCGCGGCACCACCACTCATGAATTTGTTGTTTGTAAAGTTGATTGGTTGAAATTTGAAATTTTTGTAGCGTATCCAGCACTTCACTCGTAATTCTTCCAGCTGCGTATTTTTCTAACTTTTTGCTGTCTAATAAAGTTGGAACTGTTGGTTTAAGGGGCTTCCTATAATAATATTTACCACAGTAGACAGTTTTTTTTACAATCTGTCATCTTGTCTATGCATAACCACAGCTGTTTGTCCTTTACTACAGCTTTAATTCCATTTTCTATATTTTCGGGTAGATATAGTAGATAGTTAGAGATGGTAGCTTCTAGTTGGAATTGTAAATACTTATACCAGAAGGATTGAGACTGATCTTTATTCAGCAAGTTCAGCGGCAAACCGCATGTTGTGCTCGTTAAAGTAAATCTAGTATGACTTCAGCCCTTGGTGGCACACCATGTTTTATTTTTGAACTTTTTACTGTTAATACGTTCTCCACAGTTGTGTTTGATCAAACACATCAATGCATTATTGCAAACTTTACATATTATCGCAGAACTATACGCAATAGTTGCGTTTTGTCGCACGTTTGACATATTTAGTTATGTATTTATAAAACGTAAAACAAATAAGATCGCCAATCCAAGTACAAATGTAAACTGATAGCACAAAGGTATGTATACGTATTGCTCGAGACGATCGACATTTAACGGAAATATTTGCTTCACTGGTTCGGGTTCGTCTATACATGGACGCATACCCGTTTCATACAGCAGATCCTAACCTGTCGCGTCGGGACAAATGCACGTCTAAACAGAAATAAGACCCTGTTTATTGTCACGATGGCAATCACAAAAATTAAGAACTCGCAAAGCAACTAGGTCGGCTTAATTAAAACAAAGTAATTTGTGTGAATGAAACGGTATTACGAAATAATAATACAACAATAGTAAATGATATCTGCTTCAGGGTTTCCGGGCTGGAACCGCGTCAATTGTATGTCTGAACTGAAACTGAGTTTCAGTGCAGTAATTCAGCCCTGAAGATGTCCCATACAAATGGGTACGAAACGTCGGCAGATATACAATTGACGCGGTTCCAGCTCGGAAACCCTGAAGCAGATATCATGAACCACGACGGCGGAAGTCTACGTACCAAGTTAATAGTAAAAGATTTTAATACTGTGTGTTTCACTGTATATGCTTTTGTAATGTTACATTTATTTATTTAATCTGTAGAGAAAATTTTAGATGTTATTCCTCCCTTAATGTCGAAATGTTACAGTTAAATGAAGCATTAAGTTCAGCTTATTTCAAACAGTTAAGGTGATAGGGCGCTATAAATTAAAAAGTATATACTGTTGAGACCTTGGCAAATAGTACTGCAGTTACTTTGACTAGTAGTTGTGTATATTAGTGACGACGACGAAATTTGTAATGAAACAAGAAGATAACATTTATCTGTGCATTCGAAGAAAATTCTGTCAAATGTCTACAATGGTTTAGTGGAAATAGATGGAGTATGTATTTCGAAATGTGTACTAAAAGCTTCATAATTTCCTAAAATACCAAAATCGACTGTTTGAAAAATGGTGAATGTTGGTATTTCGGAAAAATAAAAGAGGTTAAGATGTCGAAATAGTTCGACAGAAGATATACTTCTGCTACTGAGAAAATGATGTACTTACTGTTGATAGCTTACCAGTTGCGATAATGGCCGAGCAGAGAAAATTCAAAGTCAGCACTACGAAGTTTTCGAAAACCAAACTGATTCAAGTAAATTGATAGGAGGTAGTGTATAATGGAAAGTTCGAGAATCCGTAAGTGCCAATACGATTATTTTGCTATCGTCAGGTACAGATGAAGTGGAAGAGGGAAAAGACTGACAATACAGCATTGTGGATCTACAAATGAATATGTTGAAGGAACTGTGTTCTTATCTACAAAAATAAAAAATTGTTACATAGATTATCATGTGGGCATTTTAGCATCAATAGTCAAAGATTGATTTGAAAATAGTTTAATATCAAACTTGAATACAAATATTGTAATTATTCTTGATAATACTCCTTAATATTAAAGGAAATACTTAATAGAAGCAGTACTGTAGCAACTATACAATAATTTTTATATGATAACATTTCCTTTGAAGATTTTTACACAAGAAAGCAGATACTTGATCACATTAAACCATTTGCCGTCGTCCCATTGCTATGATATAGCATATGATATATCCTATGATTATATGCATGTGTGTTTGTATCATGTTGATATATGTATGTATGTAGATACATAGAGCAGCAGACAGGATTATGTTATTATAAAAGTCATCAAGATTGATAATATCTGATCTATTGTTTACTGTGTCTTGGTCTTTTTTTATTCGTATCATTTCCTTAATTATGTGTTTGTTATAGTTGTTTTCTATTTTGAAGGTTTCAGTATTGTAGAAGTGGAATCCATGTTTTTTTTTACAAAGTGTGTTTAGATAAGGTTGTTGCGTTTATTTTGACATTATTTAAACTGTATTTGTGTTCATTAATTCTTTTATATAGATGTTGTTTTGTATGTACCTTCACAGTATTGGCGTTTTACTTTATATATATTGTGTATTTGTTTTTCCTTGTTTGATGTTTCAGTTTGGTAAAAAATGATTTGTTTGTATGTTTCGGTTTGTGGGTTATTTTGATGTTGCATTGTCCAGAGAGTTTGTTTAGATTTTCCGATAGGTGTTGTGTTTGTTGTTGCTTGTGATAGTATTTTCGACGTTTTCCATTTTTAAGTCTCTATCTGTTTTTTTGCAATATTGTTTTTTTCTGAAAATTCATAACACCTATTTACTAAGTTATAGATTGTATTTTTTTCTACTCAATGGGAACATTTTATAAGATATTTAGATATCTATTTAAATTAGCGGGTGTGGTACCAGTCTGATTAAACCGCTTTTGTGTTATTACGCCCCAATCGACTATTATTGATAAAAAAATAAACATCCATATTCTTATCTCAAATGATCATTTGCTCGACCTCTAGTGCGCTAAAACTAGCTCAAAAATGTCTCGGAGAGTTAGGAGGGGTTTCCTGGACATAAGGTATAAAAAGTGTCACAATATTGTTTCCCTGAAACCGTTTGCCAATACTGAAACAAAAAGAATCAACAAAATACGTTCGCCATTCAACTATCTTAAAAAAGGGGCTCTTTTTATTTAAAAAGAATTATGTAACTTGAGCAAATAAGTTACTATTATATACGAGGGAGCGTTTTTATATTCGCGGAATGAGCGGGTTGTAGAGGGGTGAGTAGGCGCATTGGGGGCGTGACCTGTGCAGCGACTCATGATTAGTATAAATACGAAGTTTCATTGTTATTAGACAGTTAGTCTTTGAGCTATCGTCAACCAAGTAACATAATCAGGAGTGAAAAGTGAAATATGGAAAAAATCGAATATCGTGCCGTTATAAAGTTCCTTATCAGGCAAGGAAAATCAGTCGCGACCATAATGAATGAGATGTCATTGGTTTACGGCGACTCTTGTCCAGAAAAAACCATGGTGTACAAGTGGCATAGTTTATTTAAACAAGGAAGGGAATCCCTTGAAGACGACACGAGGCCGGGCAGGAGCATTGAGGTGACCACGCCAGCACTTATCCAAAAAGTTGAACAAATTGTACTCGAAGATGCTCGACTAAAGAAGAAACAACTCGCAGAAATTGTTGGAGTATCCGATACAACAATTTTTAAAATCCTACACGATCATCTCGGCATAGCTAAGGTCAGCGCAAGATGGGTGCCGAGAATGATGAACAATAGCGCGTAGAGTGTTCGCGTGCATTTTTGGACCTCTGTAATGAAGACAAGGATGGTGTATTGAGTGGAATTGTTACTGGAGACGAAACTTGGGTTCATCATTATGAACCTGAGTCCAAACAAGACTCCATGCAGTGGCATAAAAAAGGCACAGCACCTCCCAAGAAATTTAAAGTGTTACAATCAGCTGGGAAACTTATGGCAATGGTATTTTGGGACTCGGAAGGAATATTGTTGATTGATTATAAAGATAAAGGTGTTTCTATAACCGGAGAATATTACGCTTCAATATTAGCGCGACTAAAAGAAGCCATTAAAGAGAAAAGACGGGGAAAATTGACAAAAGGTGTTCTGCTTTTGCACGACAACGCGCCCGTCCACAAGAGCCGCGTTGCGTTAGCTGCCCTGCATAAGGTGGGCTTCGAAATTGTGAATCACGCGCCAGCACTTATCCAAAAAGTTGAACAAATTGTACTTGAAGATGCTCGACTAAAGAAGAAACAAGTCGCAGAAATGGTTGTACTATCCGATACAACAATTTTTAAAATCCTACACGATCATCTCGGCATGTCTAAGGTCAGCGCAAGATGGGTGCCGAGAATGCTCACGCCGCCGCAAAAACAACAGCGCGTAGAGTGTTCGCGTGCATTTTTGACAAAAGGTGTTCTGCTTTTGCACGACAACGCGCCCGTCTACAAGAGCCGCGTTGCGTTAGCTGCCCTGCATAAGGTGGGCTTCGAAATTGTGAATCACCCACCCTACAGCCCAGACCTGGCCCCGAGTGATTATTACCTGTTTCCGAAAATGAAAAAAGAGCTGCGGGGTAAAAAATTTACTGCCGATGATGAAGTCAAGGAGGCAGTTTCGGCGTATTTTGCAGATAAAGAGAAATCATTTTTTTATGAGGGTATAAATAAATTAATTGAAAAATGTGAAAAATGTATCCGTCTTGCAGGTGAATATATTGAAAAAGAAAAATAATTTGGTTTTTTTATTTCCACCCCTTGTCCCCCATTCCGCGAATATAAAAACGCTCCCTCGTATAAGCAGAAAGGAAAAGAAAGCCTATAATAACAGTAAATAAATTTGATATATAATATATTTAGTGGTTGTAATAACACTAAATCTATTGTACAGACAACTATTGATAGGAAGTATAGGAAAATAGAAGTTTCTATCTATCTATATATTAAATAATCTTAATTACCCTCAACTGGTCACAGGAGTTGTTCACAATGATCCTCAATTAAAAGTGCTTACTTCAAATTTAAATTACAAACCATTATGTACTTTATCTATATCAAAATTACTTACAACCTAAATTAATTTATTCAAGTACTAAAGACAAAAAACTACTGGAGATTACTAAAAAGTAAATCATCGTAAATTTAATTTAAAGTTGATACGCCCCATTAATTAGTTACACAAACAATAATCTTCTCGAATTTTCTTATGGAATATATGTATATCAATCGCATTGGTTAGTCGAAGACAAAGACAGAAGAGAGAAAGACCATCATAACTAAATTACAGGCTCATGATTAAAATATAAGTCGTTATAAAACTACTTAAAATACTTGAAAACAAATAAATAAATTAATACTGATTAAATATGAAAACATGGAAGAAATCAACATATGTCACAGTTTTCATAGCCATGATTCAATCGAAAATCCTTATATGGCATGTCCTTTTAAGAGAATAATTATTCACTATAAGCGAAAATAAGGGCTATAATTTGAACAAGAAGAATTAAATAAAAACAATCTCCTAAACTAATAAAATATAACGACACAGGGCCCTAATAAAATGAACTCTATCAAATGCAAATTATAAATCGAGCCATGAAAGTGAAAGCTCTTAAGACTATAAAACTATTTACTATTTAATATTTACTAAAAATATTAGTCGGAAATATACACCCATGTATACAAAATATGAACAAAATAATACTTTACGAAAAATCACACTATTAAGCGCAAAAGAAAAACCAACATATAAAATAATCTCGTAACAGTGTATTGCTCTTATATTCAGGAAATTCAGGCGATTATTATTTTCACTGTGTTATGAATTAACAATTCACAATAGAAGAGATATTATCAATTTTAATGTCGTTTATAATAACTTAATCTTTAGGAAATAAATTGTCTGAGTCTCCCTGTATATACAATGTAAATTTAAAAACACACGTGGTTGCAATTATAGGTACACTTGACACTTATACGAAGGTACGGGAGTTATAGAGAAAAAAAGAAATAACACATGCCTGCAGGTTAAACTTTTAACAAATGTATTTAACAGCTCTGTCAGTTCCATACATAACCATAAAAGTACAAAAAGACGGTATAAATTTGTTAATTTTAAATGTTTATAATTTTTTTAAATTTACACTATTAAACAGAAAAAAATGTATGTAGGTACTTATAAATATTAATATATTTTTAAAAACCAGTAAAAAAATCTATATTAAATAAATATATGTATGTACAAGATTGATGTTTATAGGTTAAAAGAAAAACTCAAACATAAAATCTATAGTTAAAATAAAACGACCAACAGATTAAATAAGAAGAGAATACATATGTATATGCAAACGGAAATGATTATGTTACTTGAACTGAGTCAAATTACAAAGATTTACAACACAGCAAAATCACCAAAATTACTATAACTCCAGATAACAAAATTACCTTGAGATGTAAGATTTAATTTCTGTTAATATACAATAATTCGTAAATATTAATATTGTGTATAGTAAGGAAACAAAACAATTAAGTTAAGAAATATGTAACTCCACTCCATAAACGAATAGAATAACTGAGATACAATGAGAATTAATATTTAGTACTGCTCTTAATTAATTCTTGTAAAGTAGAAACTGAAACTCGTTGCCATGCGTCTTTTATCGCAATTTTGAGGCCCAAAGCAGTATTGTACTGCTTCCCATGGCCATAAATCTTATACGAAAGAATACTTCAGAGGTTCTCAATGGGTTAAGGTCAGGCGAACATGCTGACCATTGAACATCAATTTCTTTCGATTTAAATTACTGTTTCGTTATATGGATCGTCGTGTTATCGTGCTGAGACAGTATCATCTTATATTTGAACCTCAAGCGTACATATGTTCTATTCTTCTTTCTCTTGTCTTTTCCCCCTTTTTTAAATCATTTAATTTCTTACTCTTGATTTGTGTTTTTTGGACCTTTCATATTAAAACTTATTTTTTAATTCTTCATTAAAAATTAAAGCAGAAGGTTGTTTTTCACAACGTTTCGAACTTTGTTCTTATTACACTTTCAAATGTTAAAATTTTGTATTTACACTAACAATATTTATTATGTAACTTATGTTATTTTACCAGAAACAAAACACAACTTTAAGGCAGTATTCTAGTCACAGTACCCGGTCTAGACAACGTACTATCTGATTTGTTAAAACTAATGAAACTAATACGAAATTTTAGTATAAATTTTATGAGAAATAAGGAGGAAATATTTTTAGAACAAAATACTGGCAATGATAATAGAGAGGTTGATATTTTGTCTGGCGTTTAATATCAAAGTGTAAGCGGATTTTGCTGTGATAGATCTTCTGTACTGTAGCGCGCAACTAAATTAGGGCCACTGCTATTTCTTAGAAATTTTTTGAGCTATTTAGTGAATAGAGAGAGTCATATTTTCTGTTGTTAAAATATCTTTTTTTATAGTATTAACGACAATTCCTTACTGCAATTAAAATATCCACCACTAAACATTCTTCACGGTATTAAACACAATTATAGGGCCACTTTTAGTTTTCTGTACGTGAAAAGTGAGAGTATTATTACAGATAGCAAATTTGTGAAATATTATAATTAGATTTAAAGTTTTATGATATGCGGAAACGTAAAGATACTACTAGTGTAAAGAAAGCAGCAATAGAGCTCAAGACGAATTATTCTCATGGTGAAATAGCAAGACGGGAACATGCAGTGGACAAGTGAACTTGGAAGTAGATAATATCAAAATATCGAAACAAACTTTGCAATTTGTAACATGAGGAGAAAATTTATAGTCAGCGACCATTGAAAAAACCAAGATTGACTAAGAAGATGAAGAAAATAAGAACAATGGGCCAAACAGTATAAAACCTTCACTGTTGAGGTTCGGGTAAAGGTGTTCTTAGGACACTTAAAAATTGAATGAATATTTCGTCTTGTCAAGGGCGTGTTCAGTAATGAATCACGCTTAGAGGAGATTACTAAAAATTTCCGCTTCATTAGTAGAAGACCACACGAGAAATTCCATGAAACTGTGTCATTAGGACAGTTGAACATCCTCCAGCTATTACGATTTCGTCCTACATATCAGGAAAAGAGCTAGGGTCTCTGTTTTATGTTACGAGTACAATGAATCAAATACGTTACAAATCCGCAATGAAAACAATACTAATTCAGTTCATTGATTCTTTAAGTTCTGGAGATGTAGTTTACAAATTTATACAAGATGGTGCATCACACCACGAAGCAAAATCAATAAAAGATTTGCTTTCTGACAGCAACTGGCAGGTGACTAGACAACTATTCAGACCTAAATCCAATTTAAATTTATTATTTACTAAAATCCAAATCGTACTGTAGTTGTTTTAAAACAAAATATTGAAGACACGAATAATCTGGATTTGGAAGAATTACCTGCGCTACGCTTGAGAAGCATACTAAGAAGAATTGCCGCCATGATCAAAGCAAGCAAAATTTATATTATTTAAAAATATATATTAATCTCTATATTATAATGTTGTTTATGTTGTTTACGTCAAGTCGTTTGTTTTATTTCTTATAAAAATAAAACCAAAAAGTAATTTGTATGGTGGTCCTAATTTTATTGCGCGGTACTTCTACTAAACACTCGGTTCTCTATTTTTTATAGTATTTGTTGATTTTGCGTGAACTTTGGAAAATGATGATTCATTAAAAAAATATCAGAATTTATGAGACAAGAGAGAGTTTTCCTGAAGAGAATTAAAATTGTGACAAATACTCTACAGATGGGAAAAAATTATCCCTAAGTGACCTTTTAAGCAGAGACATGTTCTCGTTCTCTGTCTCCATTTAATCTAATTTTGGATTACATAGTGAAAAAGGCGTTCGGAAGCAGGCACAAACTTGTTGATGGTTGAAGAACAGAGGGGACGAATTTGAGTATTTGGGATGTGACTAGTAATATTGGTAGGACGAATCAAGATGAAAACGATGCTGTTTTCAATAATGAAGAATTAATTCAGTAAATAAGAAAAACCAAAATTTTGTGAAGAAGAATAGTTTTGGAGGAAGTGGCCTAGAGAGACAAAGAAGTATTTATCAAAAGTAGTATCAAATAATGTCAATTTGTTAAGGCTCTATGTTTATTTACAATCAAAAATTAAAAAAAAAGATGTAAATTCAAATTACGTTGACTTTCACTAGTAAAATAGTAACTTATAAATTATTGTGAATTTTCAAACAAGAATGGTACAGTATCCTCATACAATATACATGTATATAATTATTATTGTTGGAATTGTGGGAACACATACGTATACACACTCGTATTTACAAAAAAAATCTTTATTGTGCATCTTTGAATGATCATAATAACATAAATAAATAATTTATTTTGTTCAATTTCAGGATCGTTGTCTTTTACAGACTTAATGAACTTTTACGTGCTAGGCCGGAGATGGTCATGCTTTCCTTGGAAGTTTCGGATTTAGAAGTAGGATGAGTCATTTATTACAGTTTCTTTTCTTGTTCGTGTGGTACACATGAACATCAAAATATTACTTCTTTGTTGCTCTTTTATTATTCCTTTTTTGATGTATATCCATTATTTTCGTACCAGTCGTGATGTATTTCCACCACTTTGGAAATAACCTGTAGTGCCACTTTCTAAAAGCAATAAATCTGTTGAGTCAGCTGATTTATGACCTATTAACATATTGCCGTAGATGTCAAAGGTCATGAAGAAGGTTTTGAAGACATAGTTGAGGGAGCATATCAACAGTTATTATATTTTAGAGCTTTTTCCATCAATATTTACGTCCGGAGACAATTGCAATGCAGCCTTAATTAGAATTACTGATGATATTGCTGGTAAGTGTATTATTCCAGATTTTACTTTTTACTATATTGGTTTTGATGGCGTTGTACGTATTCTTAAAAATTATCTACTGGATAGATGTCAGGTAGTATTCAACAATGAAATGATCTACATATATTGTTTTTCGAAGAGTGGTATTCCTTAAGGTTCTATTTTGAAGCCTATTTTGTTCTCAATCTATACTTCGCTCTTGCTTTATTTCCACTCTTTTACTAATTCCTTTCACTTACATATGTATATGATAATGACATTCAACAATGAAATGATATATATTGTTTTTCGAAGAGTGGTATTCTTTAAGGTTCTATTTTGAAGCCTATTTTGTTCTCAATCTATACTTGCTGGTAAGTGTATTATTCCAGTTTTTACTTTTTACTATATTGGTTGATGGCGTTGTACGTATTCTTGAAAATTATCTACTGGATAGATGTCAGGTAGTATTCAACAATGAAACAATATACATATATTGTTTTTCGAAGAGTGGTATTCCTTAAGGTTCTATTTTGAAGCCTATTTTGTTCTCAATCTATACTTCGCTCTTGCTTTATTTCCACTCTTTTACTAATTCCTTTCACTTACATATATGATAATGACATACAGTTGTATCACTCATTTGATGTAAAAGGTGTGGAAGCTTCTGCGAATAATTTGAATTGTGATATAAATAATTTGTTTGAAATTGCTAATAAGCATTGCTTATTCATCGATGAGAATAAATCGTGCTTCATTACTTTTGGAGGTAATAAGAAAGATTTTTCTTTAGAGAGCAGATTAAATCTTGTTGTTAGGAAGGTACAGCTAATTGTTAAGTTTTACGTAAAGAATTTTGTCTTTATATTAATAAGAAAATATAATTATCGGACTGGTTTGCTGCAATTTAAATACGATTTTTCCCCATTATCATTACTTGAATATTTCCACGAAGAATGCGTAATATCTTGGGGTTACCCCATTTTGATTAGTGCGATTCTATATATGGACCTTGTTTGAATAGTAATGACACAGGAAAGGTCCAAGTGGTACAGAACGCGTGTTTGTGGTATATTTATGGTATTCGTAGAAGACATAATTTCTCACAAATTAAGTGAAACCTGTTGGTCAAGTATGTCTAGGCGTAAATTTTTTCACTTCGTTTACTTCATTTATAAAATTATTAATAATATATTGCCTTCATAGTTTACATTTTTTTATATTTCACACATAAATTTTGGATATTCGAAAATTCTCATTCTTTATATTTAAATCAGCCATAAGACAGTATTTAACAAGTCAATAACCGAGACAAGAATCTCTTGATTAACAGCCAAATGTTAAATGACTATAAACATTAATCTATGTACGATGAATTATAAGGGTATTAATAAATCATAATAAAGGGGAGAGGAATTTTCTCTCTAAAATCCTTTTAAATAAATGTTTCACATGCGGACCCCTAATGTCCGTAATCGTGGAGACTTAAAGGTTTTACGCGGGAGTGACCTTAATATTTATTTCAGTCAGAGCAAAGTGCGTGGCTTGGGCAATTTGGTATATAGTCTATTTATCTTCCACAGATTAAGTAAATGTGACACATTCGTACGTAAAAAGTAAAAAATTGATGTACATATACTATATATTTATTTAAGCAGAAATAGATATTCTTTAATGTTGTTTTGGGTAAATATTGAGAATTTTGTCATTTTTTGATAGAGTCGGTACTGGTTTATAATGCCGCTCTTATTTATCTTAATTAATTTTTATTTTACTTATTTTGCAAGCATTAGATTATTTAATATGCATTGTTTCTTTTACTACTTTCTTTCCTTTAGGACAAGTATACTTGCAGTATCAGGAAAATTTTAAATACTTCTACTTGGACTTCAATACCTATGCCATTTCTGAAATGATTCATCTCAAATTACGTCAAAATATGTCATAAATGTGTAGACCTTCTCTGCGATGAAATTGCTCCTGGTATTGCCGAAAACGAGAAATTTCCTGTAAGTGTTTGTTTTTAAAAAACAGAGTACCCCTCATCAGTATGCTCTTAATGTCGAAAGTTTTTTGAATGAAACATTCCCAAATCAGTGCATTTGGCGTATGGCGTAACAGATTCTATTGAATTAGACGACTGCATAATATGGACGAATTGCGATAGAAAATAATTGGCATTGGTAAATGTCATTTAAGAATTTGTTCACAGACTTGCATACTGTCTGGAAGTAAACTGTCATCATATCGAAAACGTTACCAACTGATTTTGTTTTTCTTTATATTTTTTGTGTTCACTTTTTTGTTTTTAATAAAATTTCCTTTATTAGATTTAATGAAATATCTCTATGTTGAACAAAAGGGTGCTAAAACTTATTATTACTGAACTTCCAGGGAAATTCTCAAAAAGATAGAAGGTGTTTCATTTACAATAAGAGAAAAGTTAACATATTTTCGGCTAAAACAGAAGTCTAATTGAATGCCCTGTTTGCTTAAATGTGGAAAATTTTATTAAAATCTAAATAGATACATAGATCTCATCAAAGATCCATATATTTTCTTAACCCTGTATACATACATAGATATATATTGTCGATATATACATTTCGCATTCTTATTAGTGATAACAAATTATTGTCAATAAGAATATGTAGCTTTCTGTAAAAAACGAAGTTTCACAATTAGTTGTCCCAAAATCAACATCATTAGCAAGTATTGATGAGTTTCCCATTGTAGGTAAAAGTGATAAATACAACGCAATATTCTTTATTGGTGTTAAAGTGGTACGAAATAATATAGAGTTAATGAATTGAAAATAATATACGACTAAGACCATAAAAACTATAACAGTTTCGGAAATGTTCATTAAAATTAATAACATTGTTTCGAACGATCGAAGAATTGATATTAAGTACATATAACTAGTGGTGTGAGTATGTAGACTGAATGTATACATTACATTTTACATGTAAAATTGGACATATCCAAAGCTATAAACAAGGCGGATGCTGCGAATCTTGAATTAAGGAAGATTTGTTAATGTCGATGAAGTCTAATTCTAAGCTGAGACATTCCTATAGGAGGATAAGGTAATAGCTACGATTTTTCGGGTCTTGAATTGAATAATTTTGGAATATCTTACAAAAGGCAAAACTCCTTTATCAAATAAATAAAGAAAGCACTTTCCGAAAAACGACTTGTAATAGTCTAAGAAAATGTGTTTCATCACTATAATGCACTATCTCGCATTAGACAAGTTTTTCACGAAAAATTGGGTCAATTAAGAGAGCCAGTTATGTCTCATCTATTTTATTCCAGATTATGCTCTGAATAACTTCCACTTATTTTTCAAACTTAAACTTTTCCTTGCTGGTAAGGGTTTTGGTCGGATGAAAAACTTTGTTTGTTTGTTGTAGAGGAGTAGAGTTTTAGAAACCTTGTGGTCTGAAAGATTGCCAAGTTGAAAAATAAATAAGATTTTTATTGATCCTGCCCTCTTTTGTCAGACGTACTAATTAATGACCCACTCTCGTAATTGTGTAATTAGTTTAAACTCTTTTTTTTATTAATTTAGTGCGTTAGTTTATATGGTTATATGTGTACAAGCTTTATATATTATATATGACTTGAATGTATTTTATTCAACACCTATGTACTTCATTGAGCTATAGCATCGACTTAGATTTTTATATTATTATTATATAGCATTTTGTTTAGTCATGATATCAACGAAACTATATTTATACCAGAGCAAGCCGAAGTTTATTTCTCGGATTTATATACCAAATTAATAAATCGTCTTACAAATTACTACAGCTGTTGATGTTCGATAGGGGTTTTATGAAATTTTGTTTTACATTTTCGACAAAATTGTATAGCTCATATCAGAAACAAGAAATTACACAACGATGCATAGGAATAGGCGGTATTGTGCAAAGGCGGCCTGGATATGATCCTTGAGGAATTGCTGAAGCAAGTGCAAATACTGATAATTTTGTGTTATGTTTACTACACGTACTGTTTTCTAATAAGTAAGTAGATCTCTAAAAAAGTCTAATGCATGATAAAAACCTATCCATTCTTTTTCAAAAAATGTATATGTGTATAATATCTACTGGTTCTCATTTATCCAAAATCCCAGATGTACATATATTATGATAAGCAAGTCAACTTGGTGATAGTTGAATGTTGCGTCATAAAGTCATATTGAATGGGCGAAATGGTACTTCTAATAAAATAGTAGGCCATCAGATAGTATGGACTAAAATAATCTTCCCAATGGTCATCAAACCTATATAGCCTACAGTTATTCACTATAGGTTAATCATGCTTTTTAAAGGCAGAACAGATTCGAAAAGTTTTCCATATGGCAGGAAACGTAGAATGTTTCAAAATTAAGCTAAAAATATCGTGAAGAGGTTTGCCAACTATAAAGCCCTGCGACTCTTTGTATTAGTTTTGACAAAATTTTCTATCAAAAATAGACAGAATGTGTACTTAAATCAATCCAAATAATTTGTAATTTTCTTAAGTATGTTTTATAATGAATTAATTATCAATTTAAGGATCTAACTTCTATATATATATGTATATATTTGAATAATCGTTACGCAAATTTTGTAGTCTCAATGAAGCAGTTTATTTAAATGTGGAAATATTTTTGAATAATAAAATCAACTACATATTACTGGACTTCCACCCTTCCTGTAAGAACAATTATTTCTGAACTTTAATCTTTAAGATTGTTACTGCTCTCACACGTTAATTATACGTATCCAATACAATATATGTGAAATAGAAATTGGTAGCATGGGAAAGTTTGATAAATATTAATATTTTTTGTTTGGTGCCTTCAAATGATAATTAGCTTATCGATTATTTAGATTTATTTGATTGCATCGACTAGAAAAGTTGAAAGACGAGTAAGTCTATAAGAAATGGAATAAAAAGAATGCTACTTACATTATAGTAAGACTCTTTCTCTAATTTCCCAATGACAATGAATAATTATCAGCTTCTCAGTGCGATTCAGATTCAAGAAAGATACAATAAATATATAAACCTTATACCTACTTATTGTATATATATATACATATATATATATATATATATATATATATATATATATATATGACTGTATATTACATATACAGATATATACACGAGTTAAAAATAGATCGCGATGATTTGTAATAAGTTTTTGTAACGGTATATGAAAAAAAATTAACGGTTTATAAAAGCAAGTAGTTTATTTTGATTAAATGTTGAGTAAATAAAACTGCAATGTAGATGAGTAAATGAATTTAAACGTGGTAGAACAAGCTGTGTTGATGAAGCGCCCTCTGGAGCACCCAAAATCGTGACCTCTAAGGAAATTATTATAAAAATCCATAATATTATTACGCAAGATCGACGACTCAAAGTGAGAGAGATAGCGGACATGATAAACATTTCAACAGAACGCGTACATCACATTTTAACGAAAGAATTGGGCCTTTCCAAGTTTTCGGCAAGATGGATGCCGCGATTGCTTACGACTGATCAAAAGTTCACTCGTTTGCGCATTTCCAATGAGTGTTTGGACATTTATAAGCGGAATCCGGTTGATTTTTGTAGGCGATTTGTTACTTGCGATGAAACTTGGATACACTACAGTACACCCGAAACTAAACAACAGTCGAAACAAAGGTTAGAACGTGGTTCTGCATCTCCAAATAATGCGAAAACCACTTTATCGGCAAACAAGGTGAAGGCATCAATTTTTTGGGATTCAAAGGGCATTTTGCTCATTGATTACTTCCAGAAAGGTGCCACAATAAACGGACAATATTATGCAGAACTTCTACAAAAATTAAATGTTGAGATTCGTGCTAAACGGCCAGGAATGGCAAAGAAAAGGATTTTGTTTCACCAAGATAACGCTCCCTCGCATACCAGCACAGTTGCGATGTCCAAAATCCAGTTGCATTTCCAATTAGTACCGCATGCGCCTTATTCGCCAGATCTAGCCCCTTCCGACTTCCACCTTTTTCCAAAATTGAAAACGGCACTAGGTGGAAAGAAATTTTAGTCTAACGAAGAGCTTATCATCTTCGTAAATGTGTATTTTGCAAGCCTTCGCATTTTAGAGATGGCACAAGAGTATTGGAGCACCGTTGGAATAAATGTATTGCTCTTTTAGGAGAATATATTGAAAAATAAAAATTATTTTATATTTAAAAAATTCGTTTTTCTTTTCCATTCTCACTACTTGTCAAACTACCCTCGTATATACTTCGTGCCCATTTATCTTTCGGACACATCTGTTCTTCTTAAATAGCAATGATATCGGTGATGCAGCTAGGCAATCCACGTACAATAGGAGATCCAAGTGAATCAACTGCATTTTTTATTAATTATGGCACAAGTTAATATGTCTTTCAACGGTGACAATAACACTTTCCAATTATATAACTTTTATATACTTGTTGACTATTCTCTCTCACTTTCGCTCAAAAAAAGTGAATCTTCTGAGTTGTTTTCACCAATCCTATTCACAGACATCACACATTGTTCAAAAAGGAATGATTAAATTTCAAATAAATTCCTTTTTTTAATAAATATGCCCACATATATGAAAAGTCATTAGTTAATGTCATTCTATTTACCCTTATACACTTAATCGAATAATATACAATATATTCTTCTAATGGAATTAGATAACAATATGTGTATCGTTTCAAGATGTATTAGATTGACTTTGGCCTAATAGGATAATGCTGATTCATATGTTATGTTATATATTTTGAAAAGGAAATGCGTTGACTCCGCAAGTATTTCCTTTTCGAAATATATGCGTCAGCAAATTAGTTAAAAATAAATTTTTAATTATTTTATTTAACTTCGTGAGTATAAATATATTATTTTTTCACAGTTGAAGACACTTAAGAATATATTTGCAATTGCCGTCACGAATATTTAGGGGGTTCTAAAAATATATAAATCAAATACGTCAAAATATTTTTATTTTTAATCTTTGACGCAAATGGGCGATTCCATAAGTAAATGAAACAAATATTTTCTTTAATTATCTATTTCACGCTTATCTAAATCTTCACTCTCTGATATTGAAAAATGTGCATGCACTTGTATGTATATACCTAAACTTGAACGTGGACGAAAGATATTATCAGTGTCTGATTACTTTTATACAAATACTATTGAAAATTGTGAGATGCAAAAACAGTTTAATTTAGTACGTTAACATTGTTCACGAACACTCATACGATAGAGTTATAAATCATATAATTTTTATTTTTATCCATGTATCGCAATATCCAAATAATTACCTAGTAATAAATAATATTTATTTTAACGAGAAAAACTAAAACACACCTTATCATTTGTAAACACAATCAAATTCATTTATACATGTAAAAATAAATATTTGCACACAACTAGATCATATTATTTAAAAAATTTGTTTGTCAAAACCATGTCGATGAAGTTTGAATATACGATATACGTGTAAACATATGATGTGTGATCTATTCTACTCTACAATTACATAAAGTTGTTGTAGATTAATGCAGCCACTTTCTTACATTAACTTTATATGTGTCAAGGTTTGTGTGTAATCTATTAAAAGATTTTCATATGAACTATTTTTTTGAAATTCGGATATCACTAGTTCACTTATCAAAGCTAGTTGGAGGTGTTTGCCTACTCATGCCTACAGTGTGGTCTGCTGTTGATTTGTTAAGTTTTTGTTAGCTTAACAGATAAATTACGATCCGAATAATATTACTATAGTGGAGAGATTGCATGATATTAATTACCTGGTGTTAAATATGTTCCTTGTATGTAATAATTTCCTCCTCTTGTTAGTCTCAGTTCTATTTAATGTTTTCCACTTAATCGTGTTCATGTAATACCTACGTTACTGTGTCAACCTTTTATCTATGGGTTCCAGTATTGCTATTTCTATTATAATTATGCTTTCTTTTGCTCCTTTGTACATATGATCGTCCAATTGTTTTGCATAACCTACAATTAACTATTTAATATGGAATTTAAATTCTAATTTGCCCTACTTTGTAAAAAGCCTTCTTTAAATTCCATTGTTCCTTTCGATTAATTAATTCCATAAATGTGTATTTTATAGATTTTTCACAAATGTCTGTGTTTTTTACATCTGTCATAACCATGTCATAGTCTCGTATATCTGCAGTTACGTTAATTTATCGGTATAGAACTTTTATTTAAGTATATTTCTTTTTGGGTGCCCTTAAACATAATAATTTTTCTTTTCAATCCACACGTTATCATTGTTGTTGTTTTGAAAGTTATGTGTCGATGTCAAGTTCCGTGTGCATTCCCTTATATCGTTTAAGTTCTATTATATTTGGGAGAAGTGTTTTTCTAGCTATCGCTTCGTTTTCGAGTTGTTCACAGATTAGTTTTGTTATTATCGTTTTTATGTGTTTTATTTACAGTACATCTTTCGATATCTTTTATTCTCAAAATAATTTTTGATTTCTAACGTTTTTATGAATTACCAATATTATGTAGTACAAATCGGTTTTAAACGTACTATTAACAGCGGAGCCGTTTGGTAATAGACCATTCAAATAGAAGTCATGCTTTTTATCCATTTTCATCTTGAATACGTTGCATCATTTTCCTATTCTCTTCTTTTGATACTTTAGGGAGTTACGTACTAGTCAAATAAAATTTTAAGTACTAGTCAAGTATGAAATTTTAACTACTAATTATGCACGCTGCATTTATTTAAATGTAAAATTTACAGCTTAAGGGTACTGTCAAGTGGTTGAAATGAGCCAACGCTGAAAACTTTTTCGCCATCGCTGATATGAGCTAAGTTTCTTTCTTCTTCTTTGTAAAGTTTGGTAACCACATTTAGCAATTTTTTTTTGTTTCCATTATTTAATTTTCTTAGGTACTCTAGAAATCTCTTTTTAGAGTCAGTCGCAGAGAAAACTGAACTTTTTTAAAACAGTAATTCTTAGTGGTACCATCTATTAAGAAAAATCCGTCGGTAAAGTGATATTTCACCAAGGTTATGTCAAAATATCATGACATTGGCATCACTAGAAGCAGAGAAATTGCGCATAAAGTAACAGTGTATACTTGGTATTGGTCGAAAAATGAATTTTAAACAAAGAGCAAATATCAGGTACTGTTTTAAACACCGAATTTGATGAAACAAGTATACAGTGATGCGTGGTTTATCACGTACGAGTGTGTATGAGTGTTATAAACGATTTAAAGATGGCCATACGGATATAAATGACGACGAACATCCTGGTGCAAAAAAATCTGTGGCTGCGGAAAGTAACATCGAACTCGCACGTGAATTTATCAGAAATGAGCCGAAATCCTTATTGCGATACATGGGAATGGAATTAAATATTTTCAAAGATTCAATTCATCGCATTTTGACACAGCATTTGAGAATTAGGAAGATTTGTGCAAGGTTTGTACCACACAAGCTAACTAAATTCAACATCTATTCTCAAAACAACATCTGTCGATGAAAGGACAATGTTATGCCGACGTCGAAGCCATTAAAAAGACGTTGACAGCGATCTTGAAGGACATATCTAAAGATTAACTTAAAAATTCATTCGATATGTTAATTGACCAAACAAAACGTTGTATTGAAGTCGTAGGCGATTACTTTCAATAAAATAAATGAATTTTACCAAAATAGGCAACTTTTGTTTTTATTTTAAAAAAGTTCGGTTTTCTATGCGACTATCTTAAATAAGTGAATTTTCTAGATGTTATTCCTTTATTTTAAATTAAACTTAATTATATAAAAAGTAAATAATTGAAAAGATTGGGTCTTTATATCTGTTTGAAACGTTAAAGCACTTTTGTCTGACATTACAATTAGGACAGGGTACTGTCTATAACAACTGCAATCTGACCTGTGCCTTGAGATCGACTTATTAGGGAAGCCATTCAGGCTCTCGCTCAACAGACACTTACTTGCTTAACTATATAGATTCTAAATTCTTATTTTATAAACGAAACTTGGCCCTGCTTTTGGAAAACTGTTTAATACGATTTGTTAAATTTTCTTGTTTGATATTTTCAGTTATTTTACTATCGACTTAACATTAATTTCTCTCTGGTTGGTTGTACTCTTTATTTTTACTTTTAATTAGCTGCGGTATTCCGAATTTAAAAAGCATGTAGTAATGTTCTCAAAGAACTGTATTTCAACTCTAATAGTGGAACTACATGATCATACTGAATTCGTTGTTGCCTTCTTTCATAGTGTATTAACTATAGACATGTGTTTTTACTTTCTGGAGTTCGTTTTAAACAACTTGTTGCAGTCAATTTAGCCGTTTCATTTACTGTTGAAAGTTAAGCGTATCTTTACTTACCACGGACTGGAATATTTATTTATAAAATAGTATAATATGAAAGCAAGTTAAATGGTTTTTCGAGAGACGTCTCTATGAATGCACACATGAGAAAAATTATATTAAATGTATTTGAGGCAATCTGCTTCAACGTTAATGCACTATTGATACATTTTTTAAATACATCAAATTAGGTCCCTGAAGATGAGCTCTCAAAAGAAGTAATAAATTCAGAAAAGTTTCTTCGGCGAAAAATTTTCCGCTCTGTAGATTTATTTTTAATTAAAGAAGGAGTAGTAGTTACACGTAGCTAAATCCGGTGAATATGGGGATATTCCAGTGATTTAGTAATAATAGTAATAATAATAATACATTTGTTATTCATAAAAAAGGAACACATCACTAAAAAGAGACGTACGCCCGCACATGGTTATAATCGGGACACGCATAGGCATAGATACACTAATGACAGTATTCTAAGTCGTTCAAGAAATAGATTTCAGAGTATGTTCCATCAAATCTGTAACACAGGTATTTCAAAAATATCCTATGAATCCGATCAATTGGCATATAGGGTACGGATACCAAACTACACACCCGCATTCCAATCTGCTAACTACCCATGCATAATATAGAGCTTTAAGAAGTTCTAAATCGTTAACTATTTTACAGGTACGCACTAAGAATACCAACATTTTGCAGATACTGAAATGTGATCAATGAAGTTTAAAGGCTAAGGCGAGATACTTTATTTTAGAGTTTGTTGCACTGCCACTGACATTATGCGATATTTCAAACACTTCCTAATATTTAGCTAGAATTTCTTTATATCACACCACATAAAAATAAATGAAGTTCATTCATATCCAAGTAATTTTAGTCCACGAAACAACAAGGACATTATCTTGGTATGTCAGTGTCAAGTGAGTTAGAGAAAGCAGTATATTATCCATGCAGAATACAAGCAATAAGGGGCCCACATTTAAACCATGAAGTATACCTGAATTTGCAATAAATTCATAAGATATGTAACACAGTGCATACAGCACATTTGATTTGTTGAATAAGATTGTGGAAGTTTTAAAAATATCGGATTGACTTAAAAATCGGAGAGTTTTAGGCATAAATTCAGAGAGACAGCATCTACCAGCCTATGGTTATTCAGAATTTTAGATGTATATTGCTAAAACCAAGCATTAGTTATAATATAGTGGTGTAAAAACTAAATTTTGGTGTGTTATCATGGTGAAGTATTAAGCCATGTATTTTTAAGTACTTTCGTAAGACACTTAATCGCATAGCATCGAACATTTACTGCCTTTGATTTTTCAAACCTAACAATCTTGGGTAAATATGTTTTTCTAAAAAAATACTATGCTTACGGCATAGCTTTTCTTTATTGAGCACTGTTTCTTGGCTCATGGCATTCGTAGAAGTTGCCTCATCTTCATGTATACACTCACGACTTTCTTGACAAGTTGAAATTTCATAAAATGCTATAAAAGTGTATATGCTGAGAAAATATACATATTCCATCACCTTTTACTATGTTAATAGAAACAATTAGAATCTTGAGAAGCTTTAGAGCTTCACGAGAGATTCGAATGTGTTCACGCCTTTGACGATTATTACTAAGCTCACTACAATGTAGTACCATATAACGTTCACTAGTTAAAGTTCAGTGAACTGTAACGGATCCAACACCAAATATCTTTTCTATTTCAACATACATCACATGGTGGTCATTATGTATCATACGCAGTACAGCCAATAGGTTTTCAGGAGTGACTGCAATTTTTAACCTATTTTCACGAGCATCATAATTAAGAGAATTTTGTCTTCTAATAAATTCTTTATACCACCTATATACAGTTGCTCGAGATGTAACCCCACTCTCAAAAGCAGAGTGCAAACCACCGTGGTATTGTGCATCTTTTTATACTAATTTTAACGTTGTAGTAAATCATTGCACTATATTACTCCCGTGAATAATCTATACTGTCTATTAAAAAATAATAATAATATTTATTTAGATTGATCAAAGAAAATATTAAAACGACCAACATCAAATATTATGCAGTAACTAGTATATAGAAACACAATAATGTACAACACACACATTTATTTCAAACAACATAATTAAGTAACTATGTGTACTAATACACAAAATACACAAAATAAATAATAAAAAAAAACAGAAACATCTAAAAAAATTAAAATTCTTAGGTGAATATATTAAAGGTGCTCTAGAGTACAAATTAGTTTTAGGCGTTGCCATAGTACTTGTTTCGGACACTTGGGCTCGCAAAACTAAAAATAGTATTACAATTGAAAGGTCGTTTATCTAAATATATTGAATTGACACAGTATAGTCTTTTAAATTTTTCGAAAATATGTTTCGTTTTTATCTAGAGTAGACCTTTCAAAGTAATTTTGTCGCGAAAATCGACCTTGGGGCATATTTGAAGTGTTTGTCACTAGTGCGGATGAATATTTTCGTCGTGAAGGTACCACTCTGCAATCAGTTTAAGTCGTTTTCTGGGAACATAATCCTATATTCACTGAGGCAAATCCATGTCACTTTCTCATCAATGCGGCCGGTTTACGGTTGCGGTTCTTTTTTGGTGATGGTTTTACTTCTGTATTATTGCTTTGTTGCTTCATCTCTAATCATATTCATATTCTCAATTTTCATGCGCATAATCATTTCATTATTGTTCGCCCTTTTCTTAATCAAACTGTGTCCAGTACTCACAAATGGGTACTCTATTTGCTTTTAAAAAAGGATAATTACAATGTAACTTGATAATATAGATCGTCTTCTTTGATTAGCTGAATTCCATGGAACGTTGATTGTACGAGGGAGCGTTTTTATATTCGCGGAATGGGGGACAAGGGGTGGAAATAAAAAAACCAAATTGTTTTTCTTTTTCAATATATTCACCTGCAAGACGGATACATTTTTCACATCTTTCAATTAATTTATTTATACCCTCATAAAAAAATGATTTCTCTTTATCTGCAAAATACGCCGAAACTGCCTCCTTGACTTCATCATCGGCAGTAAATTTTTTACCCCGCAGCTCTGTTTTCATTTTGGGAAACAGGTAATAATCACTCGGGGCCAGGTCTGGGCTGTAGGGTGGGTGATTCATAATTTCGAAGCCCACCTTATGCAGGGCAGGTAACGCAACGCGGCTCTTGTGGACGGGCGCGTTGTCGTGCAAAAGCAGAACACCTTTTGTCAATTTTCCCCGTCTTTTCTCTTTAATGGCTTCTTTTAGTCGCTCTAATATTGAAGCGTAATATTCTCCGGTTATAGAAACACCTTTATCTTTATAATCAATCAACAATATTCCTTCCGAGTCCCAAAATACCGTTGCCATGAGTTTCCCAGCTGATTGTGACACTTTAAATTTCTTGGGAGGTGCTGTGCCCTTTTTATGCCACTGCATGGAGTCTTGTTTGGACTCAGGTTCATAATGATGAACCCAAGTTTCGTCTCCAGTAACAATTCCACTCAATACACCATCCTTGTCTTCATTACAGAGGTCCAAAAATGCACGCGAACACTCTACGCGCTGTTGTTTTTGCGGCGGCGTGAGCATTCTCGGCACCCATCTTGCGCTGACCTTGGACATGCCGAGATGATCGTGTAGGATTTTAAAAATTGTTGTATCGGATACTCCAACCATTTCTGCGAGTTGTTTCTTCTTTAGTCGAGCATCTTCGAGTACAATTTGTTCAACTTTTTGGATAAGTGCTGGCGTGGTCACCTCAATGCTCCTGTCAGGCCTCGGGTCGTCTTCAAGGGATTCCCTTCCTTGTTTAAATAAACTATGCCACTTGTACACCATGGTTTTTCCTGGAGAAGAGTCGTCGTAAACCAATTACATCTCATTCATTATGGTCGCGACTGATTTTCCTTGCCTGGTAAGGAACTTTATAACGGCGCGATATTCGATTTTTTCCATATTTCACTTTTCACTGCTGATTATGTTACTTGGTTGACGATAGCTCAAAAACTAACTGTCTAATAACAATGAAACTTCGTATTTATACTAATCATGAGTTGCTGCACAAGCCACGCCCCGACTCCAACCATTTCTGCGAGTTGTTTCTTCTTTAGTCGATCATCTTCGAGTACAATTTGTTCAACTTTTTGGATAAGTGCTGGCGTGGTCACCTCAATGCTCCTGCCCGGCCTCGGGTCGTCTTCAAGGGATTCCCTTCCTTGTTTAAATAAACTATGCCACTTGTACACCATGGTTTTTCCTGGACAAGAGTCGCCGTAAACCAATGACATCTCATTCATTATGGTTGCGACTGATTTTCCTTGCCTGGTAAGGAACTTTATAACGGCACGATATTCGATTTTTTCCATATTTCACTTTTCACTCCTGATTATGTTACTTGGTTGACGATAGCTCAAAGACTAACTGTCTAATAACAATGAAACTTCGTATTTATACTAATCATGAGTCGCTGCACAGGCCACGCCCCCAATGCGCCTACTCACTCCTCTACAACCCGCTCATTCCGCGAATATAAAAACGCTCCCTCGTAAAATGGGAAAATCTAGTCCTACTTAGTATAACGTTTAGCTACTGTTAAAATAACCTTCATTTACCTTCTAGTTCTAGCGTTACCTATATTGTTGTTTAAAGGTGGTGAAAATAGTAATATAGAAAATGTTTCAACTTTTTTGAAAGAGTACTTTTAAAAAATTGGAATAGATTACATATGGCTATGTAGATTATGATTCCACCACCAAATAAATTCAGAACTTATCAGAACTGAGGCGGGTAACGATGTATAGTTTAAACAAATGCTAGAATTCGGGTAAGGATTTTGAGGAGTAATTTGTGATATTGGCGGGCCTATCGGATGATTAAAAAATCATGCGGATGATTTAAAAAATCTCCATTATTGTCAATTTTAATACGTACGTCATCTTAATAAATTAATTTTTATATATAAATTTGGAATTGTTTTGTGACAAAAGTTTATTACTTATCCTTTTTTTACATTCACAAGTATGCTGGCTTCAGAAATAAGAAACGAAAAGATTTCGCAAACTTCGACTGCCTTCCATAAATCATTATATTGCGTACGATGTATTATCACAGTTCTGTTTTAGGTGGATGTCTTATGAGTTTTGCATAGTGGGACATAGAGGACGCCACTAACCAAATGTTAGTAATAATAAATTAACCTCTATCTTTATTTAACTTAAATCCAAAGTTTCAGTGCAATATGTGTAGTGTCGTAGCTACAACGAAATGTCAAAATTGACAAGTCAGCTGAAAAATGGAATTCAACCGAGAACATTTTCGCAGAATAATTTTTTATAATTTTCGAAGATAATTGTCTCAACAAGAATGCCTTGCCGAATTGTTTTGTATTTTCAGCAATGAAGTACCACATTAATCAACAATTTCTCGTTGGTATGGAGAATTTAAACGTGGACGGATTAGTCTTAGCGACAATACAAGAGCTGGTTCACGAAACACTGTAGTCAGTCAGGAAAATGTCAATGCTGCGCGCAAGATCACCAATGCAGATCGACATGCGACATATCGCCAGATTGAAACAATGTTGGGGATTTTAAAGACCTCAATTCAAAAAATGTTTTTTTCCTGTTGGATTCTGCATCTGTTGACCGAAGAACAGAAACCAGCTAGAGTGAAATGGTGTCAAAAACTTTAGATCACAACATAGTCATTGGTGATGAATCTTAGATTTACTCATATAAGCTAGAAAATAAATGTCGTCTATTTGGATGTTCCAAGGTGAAAAAAAGCCGATAAAAGTAATCCGTTCTGGAAGTGTCTTCAAAAAGATAGTGGCGACATTTATCTCGAAAGCAGGTCATGTCGCAACAATTCCTCTACAAGATCAAAGAATTATTACTGTCGATTGGTATACAACCATTTGTTTGCCGCATGTCTTGGCTGAGCTTCGATAAACCAACCCCTAACGACGAATCATCCTCCACCAAGACAATGCAAGTTCGCACATAGTACATAGCCCGCAAGTCGACTGAATTTTTAACGCAACGAAGCGTCGAATTGTTGGATCATCCTTCGTACAGTCTGGATCTAGGTCTCAAAGATTTCTTTATCTTTTCGAAAATCAAGAACGGACTGCGTGGTCAAAGGGTCCGGTTGTCAGAAGGAGCAGTTGATGTCTTCAGAAACGCAATTTTGACTGTACTAACAAACGACTGACAACTACTTCTAGAGTTCGAGCGAATGCAAGAAGTGCATTAATCTTCGTGGAGAATACTATACTTCGAAAAACAATGAAGTCTTTAAAAACTATTTACTATTTTATTCCAGTTTTATATGCAAATCTTAAGAAATAACCCACAGCATCTGTATATCGCTGTAAGTGAATAGTACGTATAACGCATATATCTCGTTAGTACGAGATATACACGATAATGCGAGATAATCTAGTACTATTTAATAATAGTGCTAGATTATTAACTTCTTCATATTATAAAGCTATAATATGAATGGGAATGAAAATAACACTAAGGTGTTTTGTTTCTCGTATAAAATCATATTTCTTAATTGGTCCTCATACCAACCTAATTATATCTTTTATATATCGATTTGAAGGCGTCAAAGCGACTGTGTATCTTAAAACAGCCGATTAATCAAAAGCTCAAACGAAATGTCCTCCAAATTTTATTTCTTTGATTTATGCCTGTGTAGGTAAATTAAGAAACAACAAAGAAATAATTGCAGGAGTATAAACTGTTTTTAAATTTGATTGAACGTGAAGCCACTAAAGTTTGGACATTAAGAGAATTTCATTACCTCTTAAAAGTTCTTGACAATACTAATATCTCTGATGGAATATAAACTCTCGGCAATAACAGTCTTAATATTTAGTGCTTAGTTACATAATCTAGTTCATTATTGAATGAACTTTAAACCACTTTTGACTTTTATCTTTGTATTGAAATAACATTTTTGTTTAGAAAAGAATATTCTTAAAGCATTGCACTTTCATTCTGTTAGCTTAGTACATTTTTCAATTTATCTTTGTTTTAAATATCGACTCCTATATAACTTGCACGGAATTTTGTATTTGTTTACATAAATGTGTTAAAACTATTGGCTTTCCCACAAAAATTTAGACCATCATACATTCGACTGACGCACGTATCTACAGATTTAAGTAACAAATCATAATTAATGAAATAAACGATCAAAAACTAATCAGCTGGAATTCGAATAACTGAAAAGAGTGACGGACCAAAATATGATTTATAGGGATTACTAAAAGAAATATTTATATTGCTTTTTTTTTCTTTCACTCAGGATCATCTGTCATCGTGTCTTCGCATATACATACATGTATATATATGTATGTATATATAGACGCCTACATTGTGAGTTGTGTATGAATTTTAAGTGCTTTTCTTTTTTACTTTTGATGTAAATCAACTTCTATTTTACGGAGTTTATGAACCAATGATGTTTTACACAGATAAATGAATTCAAATGTGGCACGATGCCACATAAATATAATTTCCTGAAATATGTAAACAAATCACACACATATACTATAATTAGTAATTTAAAAATATAAGTCCTTGATTTCTATTTATAGATTTTCAGTTTTATTTTCAAAAAAAATGTTTTGATTCTTTAATAGCTTAAATATTTAATCAATAAAACGTTTATTTGCTTACAATTAGACGAACCCATTATGAGTACACATACCAATTTTAATTTTATTCTACCTTTTCTTTTCTGTAGGTAAAATTATCAAAGAAATTGTCTTTTACACTAGGTAATAGACAGGGTCCCGTTTAATTTTCAAATGTTTTTTATTGTTAGTACATAAAGTCCATTTTATTGAAATATATATTCATTTAAATATACAAAGGGTACTAGGAAAGTTTGCAATATGACGCAAAAATGAGTCGTAAGAAGCTGCTTGTTAAGACATGTTCATACGTGCATAGTAGCCGCCGCGTTATGTGGATGGGCTCAGTTATTCATTAGCAGTGAGAGTGTAAAGTGCTTGCGATGGCATCGTGGTCAGAAAATAGGATTAGGGCAGTTTTGTGTTACAATTTCGTCAGTGGTTTAAACATAGACCAGTGCTTCGAAGAAATGATTCTTGCACTAGGTGATGTTTATCCACATCGCACAACGATATACAGGTGGTATAGAGAATTCCAAAGGGGAAATGTAACTGTGGAGGATGCTGAGAGGCTGGGAATTCCACGAACGTCAATTATGGAGGAAAACGTTACTACTGTGAGGAAAATGCTTGGCGAGGACCAGCAATTCGTTCAATTCTGCATGATCATTTGCACGTGAAGAAACTTTGTTCTCCCTAGGTGAAGCATCGATTGACTGAAGAGCAGATGACACGACGTGTGACTTGGTGCCGGGAGATGCTAAAAAAGTTTAATAAGGAACAATCTCGGTATGTGAGCAACATCGTGATAGGCGACGAGACCTGGCTGTACTATCACGATGTGCCGATCAAAGCTCAACACTAAGTTTGGGTCTTTGATGATGAGGACACAGCCGTAATTGTCAGAAAATCCCGATCTGTAAAGAAGAAAATGATTTGCTGTATTTTTAAAATCGAGTGGAATTGTGGAACGCGTCGTTTTGGACACACAGAAGACAGTCACAGTTAAGTGGTATACTGAACAGTGCCTGCCTAAAGTCATTGGATCTATGAAGAACCTGCGGCCAAATTCAAGAACGCACATCTGGTTCCTCCATCATGATAATGCTGTAGCTCACTGAGCCAAAGCCTGCACCGAATATTTGACCACGACAGGATTTAAAGCTAAAAGGGAGGCGGTTTTCCAGTGGTGAGGACCTCCTGCGGGCTTGGGAAAACGAGTACGCTTTACTCCCTAGTGAAACTGGGCAGAACTGGTTTAAAGATTGGTTTCGGATAACGGAGAGTTGTATTATGTGTAGAGGAAATTACTTTGAAAAAATCAAATAAACAAAGCTGTATTGTAAAACTTTCCTAGTAGTCTTTGTATATAGTAAATAGACACTATCATGTTATTATAAGCAATTATTATTGTATTTTTTGAACATACAGTACTTTAAAAAATAAATCTCTGTAATAATAATAATAAATAATAATCTGTGTAAAAAGTTCAAAATCTTCATTTATTTCGAACAATTTAAATACCAACGCACTAGGGTTAAGACTCTTATTTGCACAGCGTACAATAACTTCGTCTATTATAGTGAAAATTACATTTTCACCGATTCTAAGAGTTTTCTGTTATTTATTCATATAAAGAGAGGTTACACGAGGAAACGATTGTCAAAATTTACGTTCTGACAAGTGTCTTTATGAAAGGAATCACAAGATCATTTGCTAGAAAGTGAATTGTTTATAGATAATTTTAAAAGTGGAGAACCGATTTGTGATTAAGTTCTTATTTTTAAAGGACAAAGCGAAGAATGAATTCAAAGTTGCACTGAAGTCTGCTTATGAGGACGAATTTCTATCGATTATAACCATAAAACAAAGCACATCTGCATGTAAACGTGGCCGTATTAACATATTAGGTGAACATGCAGGGGACGAATAAATGATGTTCGTATTTCAGAAATTATTAAGAAAGTGCATGATATGGTGCTAGATAAGTAGCGAATCAAATTACGTGAAGTAACGGTGACAACATTTTTCATATAGGCTTGCAAAATACTTATTTACGAAGATGATAAGCTCGTCGTCAGACGAAAATTTCTTTCCACCTAGTGCCGTTTTCAATTTTCGAATAAGGTGGAAGTTGGAAGGCGCTAGATCCGGCGACTAAGGCGCATGCGGTACTAATTGGAAATGCAACTCGTGGATTTTGGACATCGCAACTGTGCTGGTATGCGAGGAAGCGTTGTCTTGGCGAAACAGAATCTTTTTCTTTGCCATTCCTGGCCGTTTAGTATGAATCTCAACATTTAGTTTTTGTAGAAGTTCTGCATAATATTGTCCATTTATTGTGACACCTTTCTGAAGGTAATCAATGAGCAAAATGCCCCTTGAATCCCAAAAAATAGATGCCATCACCTTGTTTGCCTATAAAGTGGTTTTCGCTTTCTTTGGAGGTGCAGAACCACGTTATAACCATTGTTTCGACTGTTGTTTAGTTTCGGGTGTATTATAGTGTATCCAAGTTTCATCGCTAGTAACAAATCGCCTACAGAAATCTACCGGATTCCGCTTATAAAGGTCCAAACACTCATTGGAAATGCGCAAACGAGTGAAGTTTTGATCAGTCGTAAGCAATCGCGGCACCCATCTTGCCGAAAGCTGGGCAAGGCCCAATTCTTTCGTTAAAATGTGGTGTATGCGTTCTGTTGAAATGTTTACCATGTCTGCCATCTCCCTCACTTTGAGTCGTCGATCTTGCGTAATAATATTATGGATTTTTATAATTATTTCCTTGGAAGTCACGATTTTGGGAGCTCCAGAGGGCGCTTCATCAGCACAGCTTGTTCTACCACGTTTAAATTCATTTACCCATCTACTTATTGTGGCGGATGATGGAGCAGATTCACCTAATGTTTCCCGTAACTCATCTTTTATTTCGGTAGCTTTCATACCCTTAATTACGAAGTATTTAATCACCGCACGATACTCTGCTTTTTCCATTTTAACAAAACAACGTGTTGCTTCTTTTTCAATCAGCTGTCAAAAATAAACTAATCAACCGATTTGTCTAAATATCGGAATGTAAACACATAAATAAGCAACCTAAATTACAGTGCATTTGTTTCACCAATTAGAGCGCCACTTATGAGGCATTCTCACTACTTTTAAAACTATCTTTGTGTATATATATATATATATATATATATATATATATATATAATACTATATTACTATATTTACTCGAACAACTATAACATTTACAAATTATGATTTGTAAACGTTTAATTTATAATGTGTGTATTTTGTATTTTGTAAATAATTTTAATTTTCTAAAGTGTTTGTAATTTTTAATTAAACTAACTACAATATGATAATATAAATGTTGATTGAAATTCTAATGGTCCTTTTTAATTATAATGTAATGATAATTTAAATTTTAATAAATCAAATTAATACTTACTTTAGTCATATGCAGCCCTGTATTTTTTATATTGTATTACACAGATTTAATATCATATTTGAATTTCTCTTTATTTAGTGTAGATTCGTACTCAGCTCTGATGATACATAAAAATAAGGGTATAAAAAATCTTCCGATTATAATATTTAATACAGCCATTTCTTATTGAATAAATAGACTTTTTATGTGTTCAATTGTAATTTTTAATCCTATATATTCTCTGATATAAGGCATTGAATTTCTTTAATATTGTTTGGCACTATGATGAAATAGAATTAAATTGTAATATTTATTTCAGATTTTTATATTTAATATTATATTTATTTTCACTAAATGCTTATCCAATTTTTATCATTTGATAAAATAAAAGATTTAAAAAAATTTTTAATATGCAATATAAAGGTGTTTCAAATTGCGCGGTTATTTTAAGAATAAATAGAATGTAGATGGCGCACTGAATTTGTCTGGGTATGTGGGCATTTAAAAAGTGTGATGTATAATGCTTATAAAAATGACTTCGTACACGGTACAACAACGCGCTCAAATTGACTAATTATTTTATGAAAATCAGCGTTCTGTGAAAGGAGTTTTTAGAAAATTACGTGAATTTTATGGTTTACATAATCGTCCATCTGAAAGCACTATTGGTCGAATTATTAAAAAGTTTCAAGAGACCGGTTCCGTGGAAGGTCAAAAAAGTGAAAAATACAGTCGCAGTGGTCATTCACAAGAAAATATTGGTTTGGTTCGTGAAAGTGTTGCTGAAGATCCTGAAATGTCCATTAGACATTAGACGTTCACAACAACTTGGACTTAGTGAATCAACAACATGGCGTATTTTACACAAGGTTTTAGCTCTGAAGGCATATAAGGTTCAAATAACACAGGAACTGAAGCCATTACATCATTTAAAACGTAGTTCATTTGTCAATTTCATCAATGAACAACCAGCTAATTTTTCTCAAAAAATAATATTTTCCGATGAGGCACACTTTGAACTTGGTGGCTATATTAATAAACAAAATTGCCGTATCTGGGGTGAGGAAGATCCACTATGAGAAACCTATGCATCCCAAACGAGTTACTGTTTGGTGTGCATAAAGGTCAGGTGGTGTAATTGGACCTTACTTCTTTGAAAATGATGCTGGTGCAGCTGTCAATGGTGATCGATATCGTCGGATGATAACCGAATTTTTGTGACCTGAATTAGTGATCTAGAGGATATGTGGTTTCAACAGGATAGCGCTACACCTCACTTTGCACACAAGTCAACTGATTTATTGAGACAAAAATTTTCTGGACATGCAATCTCAAAAAACGGTAATGTTAATTGGCCACCAAGATCATGTGGTTTGACACCGTTAGACTATTTTTTTGGAGTTATGTGAAAAGTCAGATATATAAAAATAATTCACAATCAATTCCTACTTTGAAAGATGAAATAATTCGTGTCATTGGGTGAGATAGGGCCTTAATTATGTCAAAATGTCATTGAAAATTTTAACAAACACAAATATCTTAACTGATGCTTCAATTACCAATAAAAAGTTGTTGAAAGTGAATGCAAATTATGTGTTTTATTTACTCTTTAAAAAACCGCGAAATTTGAAATATTCTTTATTATAACTTTGAATAGATTATAACCTTATTTACCTTAACATGCAACATACACTTATTTTTATACATAAATTTAATTAAACAACTTAATAACAACTACGTTTATCATTTACTTTCTTTTAGTTTCATAATAGAAAGAATATAAGTACTTAAATTGATATATCATGTCCCTTCTATATAATGGCCATTATAATTAAATTTTTGGTATTTTTTTATTGCTTTCCCTATATTTTAAGTAGACAAGTCGACTTTAGAAATTTTGTTTCTGTAGTTCATTATAGATCAGGTCAGTCTCAGCCTATGTAAAAGTTGTATTTGGGCACCATCCATTTAATTCTTAACGTTGCATAACTTGGTTATAGTCTTTATTTGAATATATTACAGTTTAATTAATAGTTCTTATACTTTTAATAACTTTTCTATCACTGTAATTGTCTTGTAATAAATAATCGTGTCTTTATTATTGGTTTAATAAACATTGCAAGTATCCAAAAATCTTTCCCTTTTTTTTACGTACATAAATTTTTTTTCTTTTAGCAAATTAATGCATATTCAATGAGTATCTAATTACACTGGAATCCTTTATTTTCAAACGGCAGGTCTATTTATATGTTTCAAGAGGATTTCTAAATTATTCAATAGGAGCGTAGCATAAAAACGGAAATATTTTCTTCTTATTCTTTTAAATAATTAATAAACTAAATTAACTATAAATGTTTTAATTATATTCATATTTTAGATATTATTACTTTTACTTGTATAAAATATTCAAACTTTCAATTAAATATGCTTTGAAATATAAACATCAACATAACTCTACTTTATTTATTTATATTATTTTATAATTTGTTATATAAAATTACGGTATATTTAAAATTCAACCTATATAGAGTATGTTCTTGAATTAAGTACCTAAAAATTTTATATTCTTTAAGTGCTTATTATTGAATTAATTCTCCTTATAATATGCCTTGTTACAATACAAGTGTAACACGAACAAAATAATAAGTTTTGCACCAAATTACCACATTACTTTAGACTTTTAAACTAGTAGAATAGTTTTGACGATAACCAATATAAAGTTAATTAGTTCTATACCATATTTATCAAATATTCTAAACTGGCATTAACTTAAAAAGATCAGAAGGTATGTCGTCGAAACACTTACTTAAAATATTAAATCTCGGAATTAAAATTACGTTAACAATTAAATATTCTATAGAAATAACTACGCAAAATGCAGTGTGAAAATTCGATTCTCACGTTCCACAATTCTTCTCTATTTTGCGGAGTGAAGTTAATATTTACGTTTTATTTTATATTGCCCAAACTCAAAAGAGAGAATGCAGTTTGAAGGTTTTTGTTATCAGATCGAAAATGTAAACAAACTCGTGTGTTATTAAAATTACACACTACGCACACTACTGTTCGTTTTTTTTAATGAATTGTTCAAGAGCTCTTTTTCTAGTTTTATATAGCTACAGCTCGACCAAAAAATATAGCGAAATAATTGCGATTTAAATCGTAAACTTTTTGTGGTAATGATTGTATATGTGATAGATTTTAAAGCGCAATAGTAAGAATATATATTGGAAGGTCTACGTGGTCTGGTATTTCGAAGAAAGAAACTACTTTAATAAGATTAAGATTACATAGAAGCCAGAAAACCATAATACAGGACGACTTCAGCAGACATATATAAAGAGGCTAAGAGATTATGGAAAAACGGAAGAACCACTATAGGTCTGAAAAGATCAGAGTGGAATGGGTTTTATTGCGACAATAACAAAACTAATCCGATCTACTGTGATTTCAAAAAAAGGATATTATACTTCATACTCGAGCAAAGTACTAGGTAATACATACCCATCAGAACCTGAAAGTCCGTAAGTCTTTCTATTTGCAGTTTTTTCCGCTTCTGGTATCTTATATCTGGCATCGATTTTTGATTAGTCTTTTCATCATGCAATCTTTTACTTCCCATTGCACTTTTTATGTTATTTACTCATTTTTTCCATTGTCTTTTTCTGTGCTGAAATCCAATCTCATACCTTCTTTGGTATTCTTTCTTCATTCATTTTGTGTAAGTTTTCGAACCGTTTCAGTTGCTTCCTATTATTTCTATCCACAATAATATCTTTGATTTCCATTCTGCCTTCAGTGAGTCACTTAAGCTAAGAGTAGTTGCTGTTTTATATTTTTACCTATTACCCATGCTTCCGACGCATACGTCATAACCAGCTCTATTACAGTATAAATTATATTCTTTCTCTTCTTTGCTATTGTTTATTCCACGGCGTTGACGTTTTGATCATATTTTTTGCGCTATCCATTTATTATCTTCGCAGATTGTAACTCACATATATTCGTACTGTATATCATTTTATATTGTTACACTCTCTAACCTTATATCGCCTCTTTTTCCTTATGTAACCAAATAATAAATAAGGCTATTCAAATATCCCTCTTTTTTTCAATATACATATACATATCTGATATGTCGGAGACAACATCCCGAAAATTTGCCTATGCGGATGATATTGCCATAGTAACACAGCGTATTAACACGAATACCTTCGACGCGTCCCTCAGTGAAGGTCTGCAAAAACTTCTAATGGCACTATTCTGTCTCACAACCCGTATTCCAAATATCTTGAGGTAACGCTTGATAGTACACTTTCGTAGAGGAAGCACTTGTTAAGTGTTGCTGCGAAACTACAAACGATAAACAGCTTTGCAAACTTGCTGGAACATTGTGAGCAACACGCGCCTCTAGACCAAGTCTCGTATATTCGGCAGCAAAATACTGTGCATCAATTTGGCTTAACAGCTCATTTACGAATAGAGTGGATTATGTTCTCGACCAGATCATGCGCATTGTTCTCGGATTGTTAAGTTTATCCCAAAATTGTGGTTTTTGGGCCACATTGAGGCGTAGCATAAGCGACGACACAGGATCTTATCTCGAGAGTATAAGATCACCAAAAACTCAGCTTTGCAAATTCGTGAATATGTCGCTGATACCACATTTTAAGTAGAGAAGTATTCCTTTAACAACCGCTCAACAGTTCTCAGAAGAAGGCTTTTATGTAACGGACTCATGGATGGTTGTTTTTTTTTGAGTTGCTCTTCAGAGGAGTGGCAACCCTTATTGAACATCAAACAGCCTAACGCGGATTTGATTTACCACGCCAGAGCTGGGTATCTCTCAAGAGAGTGCGAACGGGTCATGGTAGATGCGGTCATATGCTACACAAGTGGGGCATGAGGCCGACTTTTGGATGCGACTATGGCGCGGAGAACCAAACAATCAGAAATATAGTGCACGAATGTGGTCGTGGAGCATTCCTTGGCACACAAGCAGACTTCGTAAAAGCCACACTTGAAGTCATTCGATGGCTTCAAAATCTTATTTGAAGCTGTGATTTTCGTAAAACTGTCTTGAGATGTATTTTTCCCTAAGCTAAATAAATAATAATAAATAGTAATAACTATATAATATATAATTTATTCGAATATCAAATATTAGGCCCTGGAATACTACCTTTAGTAAAATTTTGTGGATGAGAAATGCCTATTTGTAAGATTCCATGCAATTTTTTTTATATTCTATTGTTAGACATCGATGGAGTGTATTTATATATATATAGGTTTTTGATAATAACATGTATAGAAATGTACCAATAATGTGGACCTTGAGCAAATTGTATTAATTTTACCATTAATAATTTTTGCACTAGAAAACATGGTCTGTGCCTCATAAATATACTATTAATAAATATGTATATTTATTCGAGAGCTTCATTGATATGTATGTAAATAATCTTTGCAATCAAATTTTACTTGATGTCATAGATACGTTCGTCCATGCAAATGAATAAATATCTCGAGATCATCATGTGAAGTGGTTAGTTAATGTATGTTAGTACAGGTATCAGGGTATTTTATCTGTAACGATAATTTACATTTACGCAAAGTAAACATTATATTTACTAACTGGAACTTGTTAAGCGTCAATTTGAAATCATATTATGAAAGAAGTTCGCGCTAGGTCTGCAATTTATTCTGTTAATGACAATATTGACAGCAGTGGAGTGTTAAAATTTACAATGTACTACTGCGACGTAAGGTAAGTCGATCAAATTACATCATGACCTTTTTAATTAGTAACTTTTAATAATAATCGAAAAAGTAGAAATAAAATTAGTTCGGTAGAGAGCAAAAAAGGCTGTGGATGATTCCTTTAACTTTTTCCCTCAATTAAATTATAATTCACTCTGAACGGTACTACTGTATTTTAGTTAATTTATTTAATTTTAATTACTTTACGAAATTTAATATATAATTAAAATTTAGATTGGGTTACATACAGAAGTTGCGACTAAAAATTTTATACAAGGTTCAGTACTTGAAAAAATATTTAAATTATAGTTTTGCCTTTTTGCTCGATGTCAAAATTTTGGATACAATTACTAATCCTGTTTTCTATTCATTATTTATGGTTTGTTTTGGTCTCCGAATTTATTATATACATACAGGGAGAAGAAACCGTATTGTGGATGTTCGTTCTGTTAAATAAAAATTTATTCGTTCATATTTATTTAATTTTATTCATAGTCTCTTCAGGAGCAATTAAAACAATTTCTGACAATTTACTTACAACTCAAACATAGTAACTACATGATAGTAACATAACTTCATTAAATTACTGTCATGTATTTTCTATCGATTTGTGTCATGCTTCAGTTGTACGTAAATTATTTGAAATTGTTTTATAATACACAATACAAATTGCAAACAACTACATCATAATAACTTAAAGAACAAGTCATTATCATGTAGGTTTGCAATTTTAGCCAATTGTTTCATGTTTTTAAATACATGGTACATCATACAAATTGATAGCAACTATATGATAATAACTTAAGTTCTTAAGTTGATAGTACATGATAGTAATTTGAGATCTTTACAGTACTATCATGTGGTTGCTAGCAATTTGTTTCATGAATTATACGAAAATTATTAGAAATTGTTTTATAGTACGTAATACAAATTGCAAGTAACTACATGAGAGCAATTTAAGTTCTTTAAGTTATTATCGTGTAGTTATTGGCAATTTGTACCATGTTTGAGATACATGGTGCATGATAAAAAGTGTTAGAAACTACACGATAGTAACTTGAGTTCTTAAGTTTATAGTGCATGATAGTATTTTATGTTTCCTAAGTTACCGTCATGTAGTAGAAGAAGGGAAAGAACATATTGTGGGTGTTCGTTCTGTTAAACTAAATTCTATTTCATCATATTTCTTTAATTTTATTCGTAGCCTCTTCAGGAGCAATTAAAACAATTTCTAACAATTTATTTACAACTCAAGCATGATACATGGTAGTAATTTAATGAAGTTAAATTACTCTACTTTATCCTTTTCTCTAGTTTCTATCAATTTGTATCATATTTGAGTTGTACGTAAGTTATTAGAAATTCTTTTATACATATTACAATTTGCAAGGAATTAAATTTCTTTAAATTATTCTCATATAGTTGCTGCCAATTTGTATTATATTTGAGTTTCACGTAAATTATAGAAATTTTTTAATTTAACTTGAAGATAATGAGAATAAAATTGGATAAATATATTAATATTGAGTATTTAAACGAATAAGTTTTTATTTAGTAGACTTAACACTTTTAATACTGTTACTTCATATGTATACAACAATGTTCTTTGTAGTAGCTCTTCGTCCGACTACAGTCAGTATATACATATGTCAGTATATATGTCCAGAAATGAGGAAAAGACGCGACTAAATGTTGTATATATAGTATATACATACGAGGGAGCGTTTTTATATTCGCGGAATGGGGGACAAGAGGTGGAAATAAAAAAAAACCAAATTATTTTTCTTTTTCAATATATTCACCTGCAAGACGGATACATTTTTCACATCTTTCAATTAATTTATTTATACCCTCATAAAAAAATGATTTCTCTTTATCTGCAAAATACGCCGAAACTGCCTCCTTGACTTCATCATCGGCAGTAAATTTTTTACCCCGCAGCTTTTTTTCATTTTCGGAAACAGGTAATAATCACTCGGGGCCAGGTCTGGGCTATAGGGTGGGTGATTCACAATTTCGAAGCCCACCTTATGCAGGGCAGCTAACGCAACGCGGCTCTTGTGGACGGGCGCGTTGTCGTGCAAAAGCAGAACACCTTTTGTCAATTTTCCCCGGCTTTTCTCTTTAATGGCTTCTTTTTGTCGCTCTAATATTGAACCGTAATATTCTCCGGTTATAGAAACACCTTTATCTTTTTAATCAATCAACAATATTCCTTCCGAGTCCCAAAATACCGTTGCCATGAGTTTCCCAGCTGATTGTGACACTTTAAATTTCTTGGGAGGTGCTGTGCCCTTTTTATGCCACTGCATGGAGTCTTGTTTGGACTCAGGTTCATAATGATGAACCCAAGTTTCGTCTCCAGTAACAATTCCACTCAATACAACATTTAGTCGTGTCTTTTCCTCATTTCTGGAAAAGACCGCCGCAACGTTACTATAAAGAACATTCTTATATACATATGTACATATGAAGTACTGTATTATTAGAAATTCTTCTTTTCCTCATATACATATATATATATATATATATCCTCTGGTGTCCCACAGAGTTCCCATTTGGGATCCCTTTTGTTTAATATTTATATTAATGATCTCTTGGAGCGTCTTGACTGCAGAGTGTTAGCTTACGCCGACGATCTAGAGATCTTCAGCTGTATTAATTCACTTGACGACAGTATTAGTCTTCAATCTAATCTGTGCATTATTAACAATTGGTGTACCCACAATCAGATAAAGCTCAACATCGACAAACGTGCTGTTCTCTCTTTTAGCAGAACTGAAACTCCACTTTACTATAACTACAATGTTCGGCAATCCATTATACCCAGAGTACACAACTTCAAGAATCCTAGAGTCTTGTTGGACTCACATCTTAGCTTTTCGAAGCATATACATAAGTAGTATAACTTCATCGTCTTCCAGATGTCCTGGGTTTCTTATTAGTTCTTGCAGGGGTTTTAGTAGTTTGCACACTTTGAAGGTTCTTTATGGTTCTCTTATCCGGTCCAAATTGGAATATGCTTCAGTTGTGTGGTACCTGCTTTACCATTACCAGCAGTTGCTCCTGGAGCGTGATCGAAAGAGGTTCCTCAAATACTTATCCTACATGATTGATGGTCATTATCCTGCCCTTGGTTCGACGTATGTGGGTCTGCTTGCTAGCCACAATTTTGATTCTCTTGCTACACGCAGGGACAAAGCTAGTGGCGGTTTTCTTTATAAATTAATAAATAATATTATTGATTCCTCTGTGCTGTTGTCCCAGGTTGATTTCCTCGTGCCTAATTTTGAGACTAGATCATCAGCAACCTTCTCAATAGCTCGGGCAAGAACCAATGTTCTCTACAAGGCTTGGTACATATGTCCAGAAATGCCAATGCATTATACGAGGATCCCTTTCCCTAATTCGTTAGCTCAGTTTTCCTTTACTATTTTTTTTATTTTTCATTACTATAAATGTGTATATATATATATATATATATATATATATATATATATATTCTTATTTTTATTTATAGTATGATACATTAACTGCACCTATTTTTGTTTCAATTTTAATTTTTTTCTTATGAGCATTATGTCCTGTAAATCGTTTATGTAACTGTTGGGCATTAAAGATATTATTATTATTATTGTTATTATATATATGTATATGTATATATATTTCAATAACAATTTTCCACTTTCTTTGAGTTTGCTTCTCTTATTTTAAAAACACAATAAATAAAATAAATTTCAAATAAACTGCAAAAATATGCGTTTAAATAATAATCTGGCATATCTCGAAGGACTATGAATGAAGTATATGTGTATTTAAAAAAAATATAAACGCAAAAATTTTATAAATTTCTTAAATCTCTATAACTAATATTTTGTGAATAACAATTATTTTTAGAATTTTGATTTTTTGTATTATTTCATTTATAAAATGTACTATTATTTTATAATTCGAATATATTTTTAATGCTTTTTTTCTCTAAATAGATGAAATAAATAAAATATTTCTTGAGCGAGCGATGTAAAAATTATTTCAATCTAAAGACGTTCTGAAAACGAAACGATCGATTGTGATTGCCCTTGATCTTTTCATGAATAGAACTCCGAGATGAATGAGAAACATTTTCAGCAATCATACTAGTAATTTTCTTTTTCTTTACTTGAACTTGTACTGTATTTTAAAGCGCAAATAGTGCATGTGATAGCCTGAAGAATGGAGACATGCTACAATTCGTGGCATTTAGACTACGTACGTTTCAATGCTTTCTGTTCATATGTTGTTTAAAAGTGTAGTTTCCTATGTCGAAACAATCACTTCATATACATACAGTGCGGATGTTATAATACTATTATATTAAATATTATTGAAGTTTGTATAAATTATTAAATGTCTATCTGATAATTAGAATTGATCATTTATAAGTATATTATGAACGTATATAACAGAAACCATTTTAATTCTTTTAATTTTAATTAAATTCAAACTAAATTTCGTGGTATTTGTTTATTTCTAAGAGAGAAAACAGCGTACACTTTTACAGTATTTTACGTTAAAACTCTATTTGTTAAGAAAATAAAAATCCCAAATGGAAGTTGTTACGGTTTGTTCGTACTGTCACAATATTGGGTTAATATAAACTCCTTTTTGTGAAAGTGGTTTCTTACTAAACGCTTTAGTTACTTAATTACTTTACGTTTGTATTTTGATAACTTACTGTTTCGAAAGGTTTACAATTTCAGGAATTCCCAAAATATTTCCGCTTCTTGTTAATTTATGATGAATGTGGACGTTGTGTGATTGGGCTAAAAAAATTTGTGTATATATGATTTGGTACGTAGACTTCCGCGGTCGTGGTCCATGCTATCTGCTTCTGGGTTTCCGGGCTGGAACCGCGTCACTAGTATATCTGCCGATTCGTACCCATTTGTATGGGACATCTTCAGGGCTGAACTACTGCACTGAAACTGTGTTTCAGTGCAGTAGTTCAGTCTACTGTACTGAAACACAGTTCCAGCCCGGAAACCCAGAAGCAGATAGCTTGTGTATATATGATTTCTGAAGGATGAACTTCTTAGTATATGCGGATTTTATTTTAATTTGATTTACAGTTACTCCTGAAGATGGAAATATCTTTTTTGAAATAAATTTCGGTATTTATTCGTAAGCTACATGGCACAAAATTGTTGAATATGCTGATTATTCATTTTCATGTGTTTAGATTAATTTTTCGGCAGATTGTAAAATCAGTAGCATTATTACCTTCCGTCATCATTGTTAGTAGGTCTCCGCCGATTTTTGATGATGTTTTTTATGTATAACTTTAGTGATCTCATTTAAATTAAATAACATGCTTATGTAATTGATCAATCATCAGTTTTAAATAATTTCAATTCTCTAGTCTCGTACCAGTGGGTCGATTTGTCACGAGCAAGGAAGCGAGAGTGTGAATTTAGTGTGTGTAAAGTGTTCCTTGGAGACGAGAAACAATTCAAAACTCGCACTGTCAGGAAAGAAGTGCGAGCTGTTGTCTTCTCAAGATAACTGCCTGGCACACGAGCGCTCCTATCACTGCGATATCTCTGCGTTTCACCAATTATTTTGTGCGAGTTTAACACGAGTTACTAACTGTTCACTAGACATCTAAATCAGTCTTCCATCGACTACTTAAAGTTCACCTGCCTTCTTTTGATCTTGTTAGAAAGAATTTTGTGTAAATTTAGTATATTTTTTGTTTAGTGAGAGATTTTTGAACTTCATCCTCAGCAAGAGGAATTACAGCGAATTAAGAGAGTCGTATTATAATTTATCATTATAATTTTAAATTAAAAACTGTATTTGCCATTTAATATCAATATAAAATTGAGAGTAAAGTTGCTGCTAATCAATTTAAAAATGTGTAGAAGAACGAAGTCAGAATTGTTAATATAAATAGATATAAAAGTATGTACAAAATTCTACGTGTTTAATTCTTCTTCGCCCGAATTAATAACTTAACAATAATTATTGACTAATTTGCTTGACTGGGTACTTCTTTCTTTTTGAGGTAGGCGAGGTGTGAAATGTTAAACATAATCTTGCCATAACAAAAAAAGTACTTATTTTTATAAGTAGGTTTGGATTTAGGTTTCTGGATTCATGCTGTATATATAGATTGATGTGATGAGTCGCTAAACTTGACTCCTACTTCTGAGAACTTTGTTGACGCACATGCAGTGGACAGTAATCTATTTATTTAACGGAACGGCAATTACACTTGGAATTTTTGGAGTTAATCCGGGTGAACTTATTTTAAAACAGATTAAATTGTTGCTTGCATAACACATACAAGAAGGATGTGATTAGAAGAATATATATATATATATATATATATATATATATATATATATATATATATATATAACTTATATACATGTATATATATAAGTATATATACATTCTTCCTTATTTTGAAAATGGAAATGTATAACGTCCTTATATACATCTTCCGAACCTTTTTATTTGATAATGTCATATTTATTTTAAAAAATTTAATTTTAAATATTAACCGATGAATATTAATACTGAAACAAAAAGATTTCTGTTCTAAAATTAGAAAAATGTATTTTCGTCCAAAAGTTTTTATTGATGTACCCATTTTCTTCTAAAATTCACATACTTTTTCTTTTTTTTATATGGTTTAAATATACATTATCATTCGTTTCATAACTTTTCTACTTGATTATTAACAATTTCTCAAAAAAGTTTTTTTTTATTTCGTTATACACGTAAGAAGTATTATATTAAATGTTTATTAAATTGAACCTGGTACGCAGAATTTTTATATTGATTTATTTTATCGGGTAAGTCCATAAGTTTGAGCACTTTTTCGCTGCTGTGGCAAAAAAAAAAAACCCGTTATTCCGATAACTATTGGTTTATTGCGTGTTCTCTTAATTTTTCGTTTTTGCTTCAGAAGTATCACAGTAGAATTGTCTTAAGTACGGCAAAGACATAGTTTTTGTGACAAGAAAAAGGAATCATCAGACGAGTACAAGAGACACATTTTGTACTTTTTGTTTGAAATTAGAAAAAAATACAATAAGTGTAAGGACTGCTCAAAAGTGGTTTTCCAAGTTCCGAGATGGAAATTTGGAAGCTAAGGATACACCCTAATCTGGAAGTTCAGTTTAATTTGATGGGGAGTCCTTGCAGGAATTAGTGGAATCAGAACTAAATTTAAGCGTGAATATGCTGGCTGCTAGGTTAAATTTAACTCATGGAACTGTTTACAGACATCTGAAGCACTTAGGCAAGATTTCAAAGCTGGGGAAATGGGTGCCTCACAAATTGTCAGTAGCAAACTTGCAGCAGAGGGTGAATGTGTGTTTTCAGATACTACAGCGTTATGAAAATGAACCTATTTTGAATCGCATTGTTACTGGCGATGAAAAATGGGTTCTTAATAAACCAATTTGAAAACGGCAATTGTTAGATGCTAGGGCATGAAACAGTTGCCAAATCGTTGGGAACAGATTATAAATAATGCAGGAAAATACATTTTGGATTAAAAATCACTCAAAATTGTTTTTCTCATTTATTTTAAAATTATATTAAAAAACGCACGAACTTATGGACTGACCTGATATTATGTTTCTTATTAAATAAATGAAACAATCTTTAGTCGATGAAATTAAAAATAAATAACAAAGAAACAGATTTTTATTTCTCTACTTAATGCACAAAATAGACGAATTCGGGATCAATGCTTTATTTCAAGAATAGAGATTGACAGCATAATGGAAATTAATTGAGAATTTCTAATCAGAAAAAGAAAATGCATCCAATGAAACACGAGTACTATAGTAGATTTAGGATGGTTGCAGTGATTTTTCGAAGGACTTCATGACCATCTCAAGCAATTCGTTGTTAGACTGCACCTTTTCTTATTTAATGATGTTAAAGCATTCCGTGAAGATAATTTGTTACATCTAGTATGGGAATTATCTGAAATTCTCACTTGAACATATTGGGTTGCCGGAAAAGCTGTGACGTAGTTTTTCTTTATCTTTATTGTAGATCATCTATTCATACAATGACGACATATCCCATTCAAAGCCCAATAATTTTAAATAATCAGCCTTGTATGCCGTGCGCTATAGTGACGAAATACTATTTCTTTACGAACGTTTCTCGGTAATGGATTTATTCACGCAGTCGAATTTACGACAGTACGCTGGAATAATTATTTCGTTTCTTGCTAGGATCTTGAAAAAAATTAAAATTCTCTCATACCAAGAACGTAATCTTCCTCGTATAAATTATTATTTAAAATGGCTGAATAACTTTGGGCCCTCTCTGTATGAATGATGAGTATATAAGGAAAATTAAATGGGCTATAATAATAATTTCTTAAAATTAATCTCTCTTTATAAACGCTACCTAGTGATTTAGCGTATTAAAGTAATTTTATTTCAGATTTATTACTTATGTGTTGATAGTTAGCCAATAACTTATTTTTTGTTGTTTCCTGCTTTTGAAAATCCTTTATATAGGTCAGCCATTTTTTCCGTTTTTTGGTGGCCTTGAGGTGTCTGACCGTTTAGCATAGGTATGAGCAACTTTTGACATGTCGTGGGCCAAACTTTAATGTGCAAATACGTTCGCGAGCCGCGTTTAAAAGTAGTGCATTTTAAAGTAGTGTTTATAGTTTTTAGTGATAGATATCAGGCATGAAATAATACAATGTCTCGCGGGCTGGATTAAATCTTACAGCGGGCCGGTTGTTGCCCATATATGGTTTAGCAGATCATAGGCATACTTTTTATGGGGGAAATAGTGTGTGTACCTATCTAGTTTAGGCATAACTTTGTGTAAGCAATCATTATATAGAGCATGGGTGGCTACTAGGCAAATTAAGTGTTTTTCTTTTGAGGCGGAGAACTTTAAATTGGCAATACTGTTTTCTGTGACAGACGATTTGACAGTTCTCAGTTATTTTGGAGTTAGTTTAGTTTAGCAATTCATAGTGAATAGACTCACGCCTGAGCAACGTTTGCAAATTGTTCAAATTTATTTTGGAAAATATGGTTCAATTCGAGAAACTCATAATCGCCCATCGGTGATATTGGTCCATGTGTCTTCGAAAACGATGATGGTCAGAACGGTATAGTCAACGATGAACGTTACAGAGACACGGTTACTAACTTTTTCGAGCCTCAATTGCAGGGCATTAATGTTGCAGACATGTGCTTTCAGCAGGACGGCATCACATGCCGCACAACGCACGATATAATTAATTTACTGAAAGAAACATTTAACGAACGATTAATTTCATGTAAAAGCGCTTGTCTACACCGATAATCCTGAAACAATTGAGCTCTTGGAAGCCAACATTCGACGCGTTATTGCCAAAATACAACCTGATATACTGCGAAGAGTGTGTGAAAACTGGAGCTCCAGATTACGCCATGTTGTCCTCGACATCATCTTTTGCATTTCCTAAGAGGGATTTGATAGAATTAGTAGACCGAAATGTAACGTAAACAATGCGTTCTTTAAAAACACTATTCAAATTTTTCATCAGGGGGTGAAAAGGTAAACATATAAATTGCTAGTCTCGATTGCTTTGAGGTGACAGACATCTTGTATCCCGAATTATCTTTCTTATGTCAGCGTTCCTAATTAATCCATTGATTATTTCCTATACAAAACTACTCTTTTTCATATCTCATTTTATGGGGGGAAACTAAGCCGACGGTTCATAAAAAAACTGAAAGAAGCCATCTTTTGTTGCATGCTATGATTTGAAAATATCAATTTCAATTTTCAGATTATTCCTAATTACAAGGCTGTCAAAAAAAGGCAAAGTGTCATTGTTTTCTTTTTCTACCGAAATTTTAATCGTCAGGAGTTTTGAATTTAATTGCTTGACGAAATCGTTTAAGTTACATTTACGGTACGTGTATTAAAAAAAGTGAAAATGTCATCCACATACCTAATCTAAGTTCTTGGAAAATATTTAGCTATATGTTTAAATTCAACTTCAAAATTACTCATTAATAAGTTTGCTATAAATGGAGAAAGACAATTGCCCATTGCAGTTCACTGATTTTATTTATAGAACCTATCTTCGAATTGGAAACAGTTTTGGAATATATAAAGAGTTGTTAATCGCACATATTCATTTACTTTTTCTGGTTCGATCTTGTTTACATAAAGATATTCTACTAAATATTTTAAAATTTCTGGAATCGGTACCGAAGGAAACAATACGTTACGTCGAATGATATTGCACTTTGAAATGAAGTAAGTAGGGGAGTAAGTATATAACAGTCAATATCATTGGGATCTGTTACGTTATCGTTTGTGCCATCAAATGTGTATTCTATTATACATATTTTATTATATAACTTAGCAATTATTATTAAACATTTTGCTTAATTTTATGTTGCATACTATCCTGACCATGTTGTTTTGTCACCGAGTGGCGCTCACAACATTAATATCTCAAATACATGCGTGCTACTACCTGGGCCAACTTGAGATCAACCTTGCGTACCCAACTTTTGCATATCGAATAGACGTGTTTACATAATTGATTTTTCGTTTTATTTATTAAATAACTTACTTTGACACGTAGCGACCAGAAGTTATGTTACAATGCTTTCGATAACGTTTAAGGCGAATATTCATATCCAGATCGTTTTCGCACAATATTGCTGTAAATAATCAACTTCTCGTCACTTGTTATCAGTCGCTTCAAAAAAGTATCGTTTTCCTCAACTTTAAGAGGCATGTGGCAGATGTTTATACGTGCCATCAAGTGAACTTGAATTATTTTAATTATACATCCAGATACTCCGATATTCTTCATAGCAATCCATGGTTTATATTTCCGTACATTATTGTATGCCTTTTTCAGCTCAACAAAAGTAATATGTATCACATCGCTTTTACTAATTTTCTTTTCTTTTTCTTTTGTAATGTAAATAGACTACCTATGTAAGAAGTGCCAGGTATGAACCCGCTCTGATTTTCAGAAATGGAATTTCCATCATCTCTGTCTTGTATAATTTAATCAGTGTATTTATACCACCCAATCGTTTGCTTGTTTCGGGATCCTTTCTGTCTTCTTTTTTATAAAGTAAAGTAATATAGCAAATTTTTCGGTCTTTTCATTTAGTTGGAAGACACTTGCGTAATTTCCTTGTAAATTGAAAAAGAATTATAAATTACTTATTCATTAATTTACTTCTTGCGAATCTACTAAAAATTCGCTTATTCATATAATACAATGGAAAATATAATAGGTAAGTTGCGGTTTGTGATATATACGAGGGTAGTCGTTTATATTTCGGGAATAGCAAACAAATTTTGTTATCGAAAATAGTTTCATTGCTTTTCAAAATATTCTCCTTGAAAATCAATGCATTTTTGCATTCGTTTAAACCAATTCGAAAAGCATTGCTGCCACTGTGAAGGCGGTATCTCCAAAATATGAGTTTTGAATGCCTCAACTGCCTTTTCCAGCATAGAAAACCGTCAACCACGAAGTTTATTTTTCACGTGTGGGAACAAAAAGAAATCACAGGGTGCTAGATCAGGGCTGTACGGCGGATGGCTCATCAATTCACTGGTTTGCCCGGTCAAATATTCAAGTGTTTCAACCGACCTGTGACAGCTCGCATTCTCATGATGGAGAATGATCTGTTGTTTTCGGTTTGTTTTCCTTATTCCTTCAAAAACTTTTGGTAAACAAATAGTTGTGTACCATTCGGAATTGACCGTTCGACAACTCTCTAAAGGCACGATTTCAACGTGGCCGGTTTTTCCGAAAAACAGACGACCATTTGTTTTGATACCCTTCGAGCGCGAACAACTTTTGTTGATTTTAGCTCACCTTGGAGTACACACACAGTCGACTGCGGTCTCATCGGTCTCATACGTATAGATCCAGGATTCATCACATATACACGACTTTATAAATGTTCTTTCAAGCACCGCCATAGCATTTTTTGTGAATCTCTTGGCACCAATCGACGTGAGTACTTTTTTGAGCGGCTGTCAAATTATGTGGTACCCAAAGTGAACATAGCTTCTTAACGGCTAAATGTCCATGCAGGATCTTATGCACGCTGGTGTTACTAATACCTAGAGATGCCTCGATCTCACGGTATGTCACATGACGATTTTGCATTATCAATTCAGACACTGCATTAATATTTTCCCACACAACAACATTTGTGGGACGACCTTCAGGAAATTTATCATCCAAAGAACGCCGCCCAAGTTTGAATCCACTATACCAACGATATACTGTAGTTTTCGACGGTGCTTCATCATCATATAAAGAATTCAGCTCGTCCATGCATTCCTGTTGAGATAATCCACGCCGAAAGTTATGAAAAATAATTGCACGAAAATGTTTGTGAGTTAATTCCATTTTTTCGCTCACATAAAATTTTCAAGTTACTGTCAGCAATAGAAATAGCGACCGGATAATAAAACTATCAAGATAAATATATTGTCAAAAATGACAAACCTCACGATGCAATCATCACATCGGAAGCAACACTAGCAGTATTGCCAGTTCCCGAAATACGAACAGCTACCCTCGTAGTATTGTATTTAAAAATAACAATATTTTATAAGTATTTTGTCGACCAAATAGATAGTTTTCTAAGTATTTTCAATACAGAATGCCTTAAAATAAATGTGTAGCTTATTATCACTAATATATTATTTCTATTGTTATTATTTTTATTATTCCTCTTTTAAACATATATTTACATACAATGCATAAATATATTATACTTGGTTACGCGTTACAAAACTTTGAAAGGCAAGAATGAGAGTAGTAAACAACAAAGAAGAGCAAAATGACATTTTGTCTTAGTTTCCATTTATCTAATTTACACATATAAACTTACGCAATAAAGCGAGTGACATTTCACAATAACAATAGACCGATTGTAGTAATTAGACAAGGACAACATGGAAACACAAGTCGTCGATTGAACAGCCACTGTCACTGAGAGACATAGACAAATTACTTTAGAAACAATTGATTGACGTCAAGAGTATATCGACGTCACCCGTGAGAAAAAATCGCGAATAGAATGTTGCACGAGGTCATTGATTCGACACTTTGATTTACAGAAAACCTATCTCAGGTAAATATTATTTGCGCGACTCAAATTTATTGTGTATTACATCCATTGATGCTATAGAGTTATTATCGTATGATTGTACCATTGTTGGATAAATTTTGTTTTTTATTCTGTAGGGAAATTTTGTTTTAATAAACGATGCAATGATTCATGACAAAAAAGCCGAAACATTAGTTGTAAATAGAAATTAAGATGTGTTAAAAATTTCGGTTCTATATTAATGACTAATAAAAATTTCCTGTTATGTTTGTATTATTTGTCATTTCTTATTTCATTTGAAACTCTTGATTAAATAATAATACATTTAGATAATAAACATAAGAAGTACATATATGTACTTATAATTTCGATTTAGTATATACTAAATCGAAATTATCACGGTAACTTTTGTTTCCTTGTAATTGCTTTATAACCTCGTATGAAAGAATATTACATTCCAATGATTTAAAACTCATAAAAAATTAAAAATGCGAAAAGTTACCTTCATATTTTCTACAATTTCCTGTTTTTTTTGTCGCATTTTCATTGTCTTCGTCATGATTAATTCCTCTCAATGATATTTTTATATGCATGTGTTCCTTTAATGGTCAATGGTTATTGTTAGTACTTATGTTAGTACTTATACAGCTTGTCTCAGATAACATATCCAGCATGAGGGTTTCGCTTATTATAAAAGACATACGAGGGAGCGTTTTTATATTCGCGGAATGGGGGACAAGGAGTGGAAATAAAAAAACCAAATTATTTTTCTTTTTCAATATATTCACCTGCAAGACGGATACATTTTTCACATCTTTCAATTAATTTATTTATACCCTCATAAAAAAATGATTTCTCTTTATCTGAAAAATACGCCGAAACTGCCTCCTTGACTTCATCATCGGCAGTAAATTTTTTACAACGCAGCTCTTTTTTCATTTTCAGAAACAATATTCCTTCCGAGTCCCAAAATACCGTTGCCATGAGTTTCCCAGCTGATTGTGACACTTTAAATTTCTTGGGAGGTGCTGTGCCCTTTTTATGCCACTGCATGGAGTCTTGTTTGGACTCAGGTTCATAATGATGAACCCAAGTTTCGTCTCCAGTAACAATTCCACTCAATACACCATCCTTGTCTTCATTACAGAGGTCCAAAAATGCACGCGAACACTCTACGCGCTGTTGTTTTTGCGGCAGCGTGAGCATTCTCGGCACCCATCTTGCGCTGACCTTAGACATGCCGAGATGATCGTGTAGGATTTTAAAAATTGTTGTATCGGATACTCCAACCATTTCTGCGAGTTGTTTCTTCTTTAGTCGAGCATCTTCGAGTACAATTTGTTCAACTTTTTGGATAAGTGCTGGCGTGGTCACCTCAATGCTCCTGCCCGGCCTCGGGTCGTCTTCAAGGGATTCCCTTCCTTGTTTAAATAAACTATGCCACTTGTACACCATGGTTTTTCCTGGACAAGAGTCGCCGTAAACCAATGACATCTCATTCATTATGGTCGCGACTGATTTTCCTTGCCTCGTAAGGAACTTTATAATGGCACGATATTCGATTTTTTCCATATTTCTCTTTTCACTCCTGATTATGTTACTTGGTTGACGATAGCTCAAAGACTAACTGTCTAATAACAATGAAACTTCGTATTTATACTAATCATGAGTCGCTGCACAGGCCACGCCCCCAATGCGCCTACTCACCCCTCTACAACCCGCTCATTCCGCGAATATAAAAACGCTCCCTCATAGTTTTTATTAAATTAATAATAATATAATAATAATTTACAATCTAAGAGTTATATCAATTCTACTGGATATTTATAAAGTAAGAATATTTGATATAGAGATGAAATTAACTTACCTTACACTAAAAATAAACTGAACTACATAATAAAAATAATAATATGTAAATTAGAAGAAAATAATAAATGTTGAAAAGATAAATACATATGATAAACAAAAACGAAAAAAAGAGAATAGATAAATCATTATAATTGACATCTCGTAAATAAAACTTTCAATGATATTAAATCAATATTGAATAAATACAATCTTGGCAAACAGAATTAACGCTTCTACCATTAATATTACTGGTGACTGAAAATGATACCGCGCATTACTAAATGGCAGATAGAACTTAGTGTTGGTCCGATTGTTTAATCTAGGAATATTAATGTTTAGAGAACATCATAAATCGGGGAAAAGCATATAATTTGGGATATAGTTCTTTGGTTACTGAACGAAACTACACATATGTACTCTCGCAGAAGATCATTGTAATAAAAATCGTGTGGTAGAAAAGTAGATTTTTCGCGATAGTCCACGATTTTAATCATCTTTCTCTGAAGTTTTTCTAACAAGTATGTATAGTATATGTATAAATACCTTGGAATTCATACGATCGAACACTATTCCAATTTGGTTCGTTACATTATAGGTTACAATAACCACGTTGTTACTTAGCTGTCTTGTATTCCTATTGAAAAACCCGTGTTCTAAATGCCTGTTTACATATCTCCAGGATACGATCGTTATATGCCAGCTTCGAATCAAACAATACACCCAGATTATTAATTGTATTACAGTTTTCTGGAAATGTTCCATATATATTATAATCGAAGGAAATAGTATTTAATTTTCTAGCGAAAGTAGTTTTACACTTCGCGACTTTCAGCAACTAATGTTTTCCTTCATTCCATTTATAAAGGGTTTCAAGAGCAACCTTTAAAGAATCACAGTCACCTAAGGTATCTATTTGCTTTTTAAATTTCCAAATTACCTGTACACATCAAGCAGTTCGATGCGTAATAGAATTAATAAATGTAAGGAATAAGAGCCATCATAAGACGGAACCCTGTGGTACACCGGAAATTGATTGATAACAACTAAACGCGAATGCATCCATGCAAATAGGAACGAAGAAGCCCAATATCATTCTAAAATTCAAATCGATACAACTCAACCAAAATAGCATCATATTATACTCAATTAAAAGCTTTTGAGGAATCGGTATAAATCGTATCAACCGGGCGACGGACACCTAAAACTTCTGAAACTTGATGAACAAATGTACACAAATTCGTAACAGTCGATCACCCCTTAATAAATCTATGTTGCGCTAGCGATAGTTTATTAATAGCATGGGCGTACATTGGCTCGAATAATATTGCTTTCATTACCTTTGAAAAAAGTTACATATTATGAACACCGGACTGTAATTTTTAATCTCATTCTTATCACCAGATTCAAAATAGGTACTTTTCTAGACAACTTACAAGCAGCAGAAAACATCTTCACACATATCAAATTAAAGATATGACCAAGCGGCTTCTGCAAAACATAACAGCAATATATAATATATAGTCAGTTTGCGCTTTGGGCTAGTCAATCCTCGCAGAATATCAGGTTCGGTAAATTCTTTAAAAATAAATTCATTAGTATTGCGGGATATATCAATGTCAACTCGTGCGTACATATATAAATGTAAAATGTTTAGCAAAGGTGTTACACCAGTAAGCGACCACCTAACCAAATACCATCCTCCCTGACAGACGTGTATACTTTGCCCTTTCCTAAGAAAACTTCAGTCTGTTTGTCGATGAATTAATAATGTAATTACGACGTGTGGCAATAAAATAAGGGTGCTGGTGTGAGAAATGATATTTATTGCAAATAAACTTATATTTAACTATTATCCTCTTCAACATGTTCTCTATCTATACACCGCTATATACGTGTCTTCCATTTTCTAAAACAATGTTGTAGTTCATCTGTTGTCAGATTCTTCGAAAACGCTGTCGTTTGTGCTTTTACATGTTCATCAGGCTCAAAATGTGTTTCCTTTAATGCACTTTTCACTTTGGGGAACAGATAGAAGTCTCATGGTACTAGATCTGACGAATACGGAGGATGATCAAGCACAGCAATGTACTGGTCCGCTAAAAACTGCTTCACAGTAGGCCATTGTGAGCTGGTGCGTTCTGGTGCAGACTCCACGAGTTGTTCTTCTACAAATCCGGCCTTTTCTTCCTTATTCTTGCCTTCAGTTTGATTAGGACTTCTTTGTAGTGTTTCTGATTAAAAGGTTGACCCTCACTCATGGTAGTACCCATGATATCGAAAAAAAAACGACGAGCATTTCTTTCAATTTCGACTTGCTCATTCTTGCTTTTTTCTGTCTTGGCGATTCGGCGTACTAACATAATATTATCACCAAATATCTCCGTTAACATTTGTAAACATTCTGTTGGCATTTTTTTTTTAATTAGACAAGGAATTTTAGGCTAATTCGCTGCTCGATTTTTATGTTAACCATTGTCACACCACTACTAAGTAACAATGTCCTCTATAATTAAAGCTCGAAAGTAAATTAAAGCAGACAGAGAGATGAAACTACGGGTTGTTGCTTGGGAAGTATCAAGGTCAATGACGTTCTAAGTACAGCCTCATCCGATGCGGCTGTGCGATAGAAGCAGTGCAGTCTCGTTATTTAATTGCCATATCTCGTAGATTAATTATTCCAAAATATTAGTGATATTTTCCAAGTTTATATGTATTTCTGGAGTACAAGGAAAAGAAAAATATCAAATATTTGCCTTTGTAATAATTTTAGCGTAGTAAATACAATTTTTATTTTCACTTTCCTGAAGTACTTCTTTTAAACAGAATTTAAATATCGACATAGATTTTTTTATATTTTTTATTTCCAATTTACATTTGCATATACACTCGATCTTTTACGTAGCCCTAAACAAAGACATCCAAAGATATTAAATCAAAGGATCCAGATGGCCATAAAATTTGTCCTCTATTACCAATCTACGAATTTGTAAATCGACTTTTTGATAATTGTGTTGGCTGAATTTTTCGATTACTAATTTGGAATATTTAGATATTCTCTGATCAAATTTGAAGTGTGGGGTAGGACGTAATCTTTTTGGAGACATAATAATAATCACAGTCGATGGTAAATCATCAATTATATAATCTTATATCTTATATATCAAATTTTTTACTATTGTTACTTTTCACTAATTAATATTTCGTTAAAAAATATGGGCTCAATAAGTTTAGCTCCTAAAATTCCACACCAAACATTAAAACCAAATCTCATTTGATGCCGACTTTTCATAATAACAGGTTTTTCAGATTTCCAAAAGTGAACATTGTATCTATTGAAGAGGCCATTATTTGTAAATCTACATCTGCATTTACCGATCTCTAATTTTTAATAAGTTAGGAAAAGGAACCATATTCTTTTAGATTAATTTCCACATTTCTGTAAGTATGAATAACGAATTCCTTTCTTTTAGAATACAGACTCAAGTAGATTTGCTCAACCTTTACACTAGTTTTATGACAAATAATGTAACACCTTAACATATCAAATTTTTCACTATTGTTAATAATAAAAGCCAACAATACTATGGAAAGAATAAAAGCGTGTCAACTTCAGACTTCTAAATTAGTAGGAGGATAAAAGCAAAATTTTTGCCGACTCTGCTTTTGCGGAAGTTTTGTTTCATCTGATGTAAAAACTAGTTAAACAAGGTTGGTTTCATTGGGAATGCCGAAAACCATGTTATAGTTTTCAATAGTGCTTTATGAACTTTCGATTTAAGTCTCGGTTGTCTTTATGTCTATATAGAAGTGTGGCATCAGCGCATTGTACAACCAAATCTGTGATATATTGTGGAAACCATTCATATTTAGTTGTATTTAAAGTGTCTCGTTACACCAATCACGTATATGGTCGAAGTTATCCCAAAGTGTGATTTCTGTTTGTTTTCAAATTTTAAGAGTTAGCTGTCCGTAAAAGAGTTGGTTGTAATGCCGGAAACAGGCCCCTATTTCAAGCGCTTCAACAATCTTATTTCGTAGAGGATATAAAGAAACTTTACTACCTCTGGAATAAGCTTGTCGAGGGGGTCTGTGTAAAAAGGTAAATACTTGTTTTCGAAATAAAACCGTATTATTTGGCCAGACTGTGCATATTTCATTCCATTTTCGAAAAAGCTTACAAAATCCTTTTCATACTAATCAAAGCCATGAAATGTTAGTCATTCAATGGCTCAAAGAGTTATCTCAATATTTTTCAAATTTCGTACAATTTTTCTTTAATTTGCACGTTAATCTTATTATTCTATATTTATAACAAATGAGATTCAAGATGCAGCATTCTGATTCTATTTAAACAGCAGGAAATATTATTCAAAATAGTAAATTATTATCTTTTAATTAAATTCAGAGAAAAGTGTTTGCTACTCTAGTCATCAAGACTAATATTTGATATGAATTTAATCATTGGAGTAGTCAATTTTTCTCGGCGGGCACGACAGGAATAGAATCGAGTTGCAGAATCACGAATTTAATTTGTTGGAAATCTGAGAATAATAAAAAGCCGCCTTCGACCATGTTTTCGAATGTGTAAGAATTGGCTTGGGAATACTGAGGCATTGTTTGTGAAATTTTCAAGTTGGTTTGGGAAATTAGAGTATTTGCTTATTAATTCGTCCAACTCTGGAAAACATTCTCCAATAATTTGTGCCAGAAGATGTAAATCATGTGGAACATGTAAACGTCGGCAGTTATACAAGTGACGCGGTTCCAGTCCGGAAGCCCAGAAGCAGATAGTATGGACCATGACCGCGGAAGTCTACGTGCCAGATTAAAAACTGTTTTTTGTCGCAAAACACTTTATAAAATACCAAATAGAACATGAATTATAGTTAAATTCGACACATAAGTAGAAAAATGTTTTCATCGAACGTTGGATTTTCTTCCTTTCGTACTTAATAATTAGAAAGCGAGGAATGTAATAGATTTATGTTATACCAAGAAGAAAACAACGAAACATATGTACACAGAGATTGATTTAAAACTAAACTTTTCGCAAGAAGTTATGCAGGTTTGTATTCCAAATTCTACATTGTTTACTTTCACGCTATAGTGGAAATAAATAAATTTTCTTCTTGTATATGCCGTGGTCCTTTTTTCTAAAACTAAATTGCTAATAAGAAAGTAAGTACTCTCAGACAGACAGATGTCTACGTAGACTTTAATTTTACTATTATACTTATGATATATATACATATACTAATTATCGCCGAAAACATTAAACCCTTTTGTTGCATTTAAAAATGTGTTAAAGGATTAATACTGCTACTAAAACTAAAGAAAATTAATGTTCAAAATATAATATTATATAGTAATATAATATAATTTATTATTATTATTATTATTAAATTGAAGAATTACAATGGTAGAAATATTAATTTATTACCTTCATTTGTCACAGTGTGTTTTGTTTGAGAATAATTTTAATATAGAAAAAAATAATTTTCTGTTAACATGTTTTCTCTTCTTTGGGTAATTTTCTTATGTTAAAGTTATTGCGAACTAATATATTAGACTTGACATGAAACCACTTCAGCTTCAGTTGACATTTATATTGCGTTCTAACACGAGAAAGCGAAAATTAAATATACACCACAGTCGTAAAGTTTTAAAACAGAAATTTATTGAAAAAAATAGAATAATGATTCCATTGTTTCATTTCAGACTTAATAATAAAGTACATGGTTAATTGATATTCTTCACAGGCTATAAATAACATTAATGGCAATTAATGTAGAATTAATAGTGATAGCCACCGTACTTCTAAGAATTTTTTCTTCTGTTTTTAAGATAATTCTACTCAGTATAATCACTAATCATGAAATGAACTTTCTTTTGCAGTTTTCATATTGCTATCGAGTTTTTTAACGTTGTTAAATGGATGTAAATATATTTTATTTTAACCGCTCATGTTCACATTTGACGATACTCAAAGTTCACGGTTTACTTGAATATTTTTGTGACTGATTCTATATATTCGACATTTGTGGTTTTCTTGGCATGCGAATCGGTTTATATACCGTTGCTGGTACTGTCTAAATATTGATTAAATAGTTTCCTTAAGAATCGGAACAAAATGCTGTCGAACATCCGATAATATTGTGCGTGAATATTATTGCAGTTTATGTTTAAAACGTTTACTATTATTACTAATGCGACGACGATAGATTCGATTACCAAAATCTCAGTTCTTTTATGTTTAACATGTTAGGGTACTCAAAGGATAATATTACGAGAGTAACACTAGACAATGAATATTAAATTATTTACTTTTTCTTAAATTGCGTGTAACTTTATTTTGTTTTATTGACTTAATGTTAATAATGTGTAAAAACAAATTTCTTCTAACATATCGGATTTAGAAAAGGACATAAGTAATACAACTTGCCTAGAATTTCTGATGAATGTTTCGATAAATTTAGATCTCGTATTAGATCTTTTATTTCAATTGATTTATTAGGTGAGATCAGCCTTCGAAACTAATGTAGTTAAACGTGGAAACTAATGTGGTGAAACTTTGAAACTAGTGCTTCTGTTTGTGTAACAGTGTAGTAAACGGCTACAATATATTACTTAACGTTAGCATTTTGTTACGCTTCTAATCATAATTCAAGATTCGCGGCATCCACCTTTCTGACAGCTTGGATATGACCAACAGTATACTTAAAATGTGATACATATTTAGTTATTACATTTATGATGCTAATTATCTGCTCGATGTCAATTTTTCGATCGTTCTGAATGATGTTATTAATTTCCAGAGCTGTTGCTGTTTTTGATGGTTCTGGTCGCACAATGCTATAGATGCCCTAGTCATTGTGTTTAAGTTACACATTGGCTTTTGAGGAAGTTTTGTTGTTCAAAATTTGTTGCAAATTCGACAAAGTTTCATAAGTATTTAGTCCTTTAAAAAGCAAATACATACTAGATCGAGCCAAGAATTATGTGTATGTGTAATTTAGAATACTTCATTTAGATTTAGATACTTTGTTCACACTACTGTAATATTTACAGTGATTACTAAAAATTAACCGAATTTCATCTGTCACAGAGATGGCAGAATTAGGAAAAATAGTAGTAGTGGGCCTTATTTTCTGGTATCAACACAGACAATAAGAAATCATTTACACCTGGCTTATATATTCGAAGACTTCGTTTGCATTCCTCTTCTTGCAGAACATAAAGAGTCCATAGAATGTGGACAAAAAAGAATATTAATTGGGGTCATAATGAACGGGTTATATGGGATAAGTACTGTAGGGCACACAGACGTTTATTTCATAAAAAGTGGAGCTTTCACTGTCCAAAGATATCTGGATGATATCCAGTAATCCATTGTTCCTCCGATGCAGTTGTAATGGTAAGAAATGTATTTTTATTTCTAAGACAATGTATGTCCCCAATGAACAAACATCGGAAACAATTGCACTGATGAAGTTGGTTTGGACAGAATGTAATACCCCAGATGATAATCCAATAAAATACAATGGGATGTTATGGGAAGACGTGTTGTTGTGCGAAATATGCCACTAATTATGCTTCGTTATGAACTGCCGTGAGCAAGGTGTGGGACGATATCCCAAAAAATGTTTAATTTGTTAAGCCGTTTCATGCAATTAAGAAACCTTACGTTTTTCGATGTTTGCGGAAGTTATACATATTAATTTACTTAAAAATGATTGCAATAAAGTTTCTGTAAAATTTTTGTGTTTTTTCTAAATGAAAAATATAATATTAATATTGAATTGATTCGACCTTTACTTGATGAAAATTTATGACTAAATTAACTAATTTCATTGTATTTTAGAATTTAGTTTACTTTAGACATTTGTGAAGCCAGTCTGTGGTAAAAGAATTGTCGTGTACAGTAATTAAAACGAAAATAAGATTAGAGAAAATCGTAATAACATTAATATAAATGATATCAAATGAACATTTTCTTAAATTTACTATCATTTTGCTGAAATATTTGGTAGTGAGCAGTTTACATTCGTTTTTAATAAATCAAAAGCTTTTTAGTTAATCTGTTAGACATTGAACAGAAAGGGCCTTACTCCATTTCTGAAACATCTTCATAATGCGGGAATATTATTCATTCTATTTACTATTAATAATTTCTATTAATATTATTTTGCTTGCTATGTGAAGTTTTATTATAAAAGACCAATGGTAATGATTGTATTGGTAGGTACGTGATGTATAAAAAAAACAAATTAAATAATGATAATACTCGAGTGTCAATTATACTATAAAAGTGTAAAACATTTTATCGTTTGACGTAAATTGCGAATAATACGACGTGACTTTTGGAAACGGCAGAAGTAATTCTTTGTATTTGTGAACGTTGTGGAAATTTTATTATCTCCTTTTGTAGTGTAGTTGTTCAGGATATTGAGAAATTACATGTTTACAATTATTGTGTTATGGAGCTATTACGTATGTGTATTATATACGTAACAAAAAGTACAGATTCGATTTATGGTTAATTAAATAAATGAACGCACTTGTTATATGTTTACTTTTCCTTTGTTGTACATATAAAAGTATTTGTTGAGTTACGGATTAAAATAGTTTAAAAACCAGATTTAACATTATATATATGTATATATATATATATATATATATATATATATATATATATATATATATATATATATATATATATATATATATATATATATATATAGTCTTTGTTAGTTAATGAATATCAATATCAATTCTTTGCTCTGATATTCCGCTTTTTGTGTAATTAATTTTATTAAACAGCAACATTAACTCTCTCATATCTCTAAACCGAATTCAAAGAAAATAGTAAGTCGTGACGATATTATTTGATGTAAAAGAATTAACTAGGCCTAAATTTATACACTTAAAGAATTCTGTTGTACACGTCAGCTTAAAGAAGTTTCATCGGCATCAATTGTATACTTAAAATATGTTTTAATATAAAACTGCAATAAACAGGCATATTCTTCGTTATAAATTGTTTTATTAAAAAAACAGGTATATGAAACGCCTTATATATTTATAATTAACATTATGTATGTCATCTTTTTACTTGAATGATAGCATAGCATACTCTCAATCGCTCTAGTTTTGCTTTTTTTTAATTTCTTCATTATCTAGCTACAATTGTCAAGATTTTTCATCAATTCATGCTTTTTGGTACATTTTCATGATGATTTGATGTCTTTTAAATGTGTTCTATTTATTTTACATGTGGTACATAAAGGGCAAATTTCGAAATCAATGCAATAATTGCAATTTTTCTGCATTCATGTGGTCTTTCACAGATTTTGTTCTCTGACAAGTAGCATTATACAGGGTGTTTCAAAAAGAATATACGTATTTCGAATGCATATATTTATTAAACTGTAAGCCATAGGAATATGAAACTTTACACACATATTTACAAACCTCTCAAGTACAGATTGCAGATGTTCAATATGTCCTCCATCACCGACACGAACAATATCACATCGATACTCAAATTCCTCCCATACTCGAGCAGCATGTCCTTCGTAACTGATGTTATGGCAGTACGTATCCGGTTCGTCAACTCTTCTAGATTCTGTGGGTGTGGTGGTGTATAAACGTTGTCTTTAACGAAACCCCCACAGGAAGAAGTCACAGGGTGTCAAATCCGGTGACCGTGGAGTCCAGCTGAGCCATGCTAAGTCGCCAGCTCCTTGACGACCAATCCAACGGTTCGGTAGAGTTTCATTCTGATATTCACGCACTTGGCGACTCCAGTGAGTGGGTGCCCCGTCTTGTTGAAAAATGAAGTTGTCTTCGTGCAGCCTCGAAAATAACCAGTTTTGTAACATAGCATGATGCTGCTGACGGTTAACCGTGTTTCCATCAAAGAAGAATGGGCCGTAAACAGATGATCGGGATATCGCGCAAAACATTTTGATTTTAAGCGAATCTCATACATGGTTAATGGTTGCATGTGGGTTTTGTAGACACCAAATTCGAACATTGTGTTTATTTACCAGACTACTAATATGGAAAGTCGTTTCATTACTAAACACGATACGTTGTGCGAAAGTGTTACCATTATCAATACTAACATGAATCTCGTTACAAAATGCCACACGTTTCCGTTTGTCATCAGGACGCAGAGCTTGTATCAACTGTAACTTGTACGGCTTCATAACCAACCGACGTCTCAAAACACGCCAAGTTGTTGTTGTAGACAGTTGTAACCCCCGACTGGTACGACGAGTTCATTTTGAAGGATTACGTTGGAAAGCAGTTTGAATTCGTGCAACATTTTCTTCATAAACGCGAGGGTGGCCAGGACCTTTTCCTGTATCTATAAACTGTCGATACCATCTGCGAATGTTCCACCCATTCGAAGGATCAATTTGGTAGCTCAACCTGAAACGTCTTTGCACTGTAATCACAGAATTTCACATCGCAAACTCGAGAACACAAAATGATTTCTGCTGTGGAGTATCCATTTTGAACATATGACGGTTACCAAGAAAACAGAAGACAAGTGACATCTTGCCGCTATTAAATAAACTAGACTATGTATTCGATTTTCCAATGGCCTAGTCGAGGGGCAGCGATCGATAGTTTGGACAAAATAATACTTTGTAATATGTACATTCTTTTTGAAACATGTTGTATTATCATGCATAAAGACGTATGGTCCTTTATGTCTGTCTAGAGTATCAATATTAATAAAAATTAATTTATAATTTTTGTTATTAAATTTAATTTTTCGTACATAAGATAAAGTGGAGCGTATTACCGTAGTATGTCTAAACTCACTACTGAAATACATGTTCATATTATCACGGAAAGTGTATGCTTCACTGTTTTAACGGAAAATTCTCCCTCGAGACGTTCAGCTGGCCATCTTCTGACAAACTTAGCATATTCTGTTAACGGCTCTATCTCTGATTTATCTGTAAATATGGGAAATTTAAGAAATTGAGATTGGTAGTAGATTTTTCAATGAATATAATTGGATTTTAAAAATTAATATTAACCTTATGCTTTTATCAAACAGCTATGTTTGTATTGTTTAACAAAATTTTATAACGCTTTCTTCATACTAGTATATTGGTACTAATATAGGAGGGGTGCCCAAAAATAACCAGAACTCTCCAAAAGTAAAATTTATTAATTTTAATTTACAAGTATTTTCTCCTAAAAAGTATTATCCACTTGATGCGATGCTGTGCTTTTCCCATTGTTGGAAATACTTCTGAAATTATTTTTCCACTGGAATGTTGTTTATGATCTATTATAATTCTTACTTAACTTTATTCCGGTCAGAAGAACATTTTTCTTCAACTTCCTTCTTGATGCGTGGGAATAAAAAGAATAACATGATACGAGGTCAAATATAGAGGAAGGTTGGAAAACCATTTTATTTTTTCGTTGTGGTTGAACAGTCAAACATTTCCATGGAACTTTCTAGAATATGAATTGTTATGATTTCAAGTAGAATATTCCGGTAAAATAGCTTTTGGAAGTAATAATCACTTTAAAGCATCATGTGGACACAATTAAGGAAGAATTTTAAAAAAATTGATTAGATATTTAAAAGAAACTCAAATTTATATTTACTAATTTGAGGTTGAAGAATTCAAAAATAATTCAAATTTTTTAATTTAAAAAGCAATTTAGAAGAAAGGATGCAGCAAATTCGAAGAGGTGTCATTCAATTGTCTTCGGCTTTCTATTAGATATTGTCTTTTTCTATAAATACATAAGATTTAACAAGTAAAACAATGGACATTAGTCATTAGTAAACAAATACATACCATATTAACATTTAAAGTATCGTAAAACGGTTGGAAATAACTGATAAAGTATTATTAAAAAAAATTATATGTTTAAGTTAGCTAATTGTATAAGTATTTTAAAAAGTGCTGAATAAAAATAACCAATATAAGTACGTGTGATGGCAAGTAAATATAGTCACATGATAGAATAAGGATTGGACCTTTCGTGGAACATATACATATGTATATGAGTGTACTCACATCTGTATATTCGTGTATTTCCCATTTATTGTATGGAAAATGGGACAAAGACAGTTTATTAGATAAAACAGTTTAAAAGATATTTAGTTTTTTACAGACGTTTCGATAAAATCCTATTCATCCTTTTCTTAAGTTTTTTCGGAGGGTAGCTATCGCCATAATTATAGATAGTCATGACCACGAAAATAGCAGTGGTCTTAAATTTGCTGAAATATTAATTTATACGTTAATTAGATGAAAGTCAAGCTTATTGAACTCTTTATTCTAACATGTCACATAACAATAACAATAAATAAATTGATTGCCCCCCCACCCTATGGGACGACTTCACCAGTTGCCTACACGTCTCTGCTGTCTTTTTCAACTCCACCTATAAATTTTCAATGGAGCTTAGGTCTCGCGTTCGTGGCGGCTAATCTAAAACGCGAACGTTTCTATGTCGAAACCATGTTTTCGCTTTACGAGAAACATTCTTATGATTGTTATCCTGCAGATGCAACCATCTTAACGGCATTTCTTCCTCTGTATATGGTAGAAGCATAGTTTGTAATATGTTCACATAGTCATCAGCATTCATTATGCCTTCTATCTTGTGTAAAGGGCCTACGTCCTTGAATCAATTTTCGTCTAATAGAAGAGATGCTTATACAAAGGTCTAACTCACTTTTAGTTGCAGTTGAACTTATAAACGGTGTCTTCTTTGTCCCTTGTAAATGTTATTTATAAGTATTAATTTAGGACTGCTAGTTTCGTGCAGATGTCTGTGTATATATAAAGTGTAGGACTAGTTTTATGTTTAATATTCAAAGTTATCACATTAATTTAAAACAGTAAAATTTTAAATTATGTTTAAATTTTAAGTAATAGTTAATGAGAGTTTATGTTTAATGTTATAAAATATATAACCGAGTTATAAATAAATACTAATTTCTTTTGAACACGGTAGTTTTATTATGAATATTTAATCTAGATTGAAATCAAATCTCAATTTAAAATAAAGTATTTATATATTAAAAAATACATTTTAATGACTCAATATACTTTGAGTAGTTCTAATTTATTTCTTACAATCCCTCGTAACTCAGTATAAAGATGATTTTAACACTAGGCTTAAATCAAATTTATAGAAAATCAATTGCATTATATATTACATTTAAATTTGAGATGAATGATAATTTATTGGTTCTTAAATCTTGACAGCATCAAAATATTTCAGAAAAAAGAATAATAAATTTGATTTTATTACAGTAGCAATCACTTATTTCAGCTATTACAGATTTTCGAATATGTACGTGTGATACATAAGAAGTACTCCGTTTTACATTTTCGGTCTGGATTTTACGATATTAAAAGATAGTAAAAGTTTATCCAGACAAGAAAACATGCTTTTACGCGATATAAGATATCATTAATGCGACTCATATCTTTAGTGTTTGGAAAAAGTTCAGTGCCTGCGATAAAGGATGTAATATCGGCAAAATATCGAATATTGGGCGACAGAGTCTCCCATAACTATACAATTTGTCACCGAAATTGTACACGTATCCTTCTCAAGTTAAAAACGGCACGTTATCTCGTATTTTCTAACGTTCGAATTTTAACGTTTACTAAGATGACGCCTTTAGCATTTCTTTAAAGTGATGTTGCGTTTCTGAACATATAATTCAAAATTCTAAATAATAAACTATTAAAAAAATAAATATGTATTAGAAACTTAGAACTTCTGCAAGTTGGAAAATCATTCAAATTCAATTTTATGCTTCTGTTACTATTTCCTCATTTCACTTAACTAACAATACATCATTCAGTCAGCACAAAAGTGTATGTACACCCCGTAAATGATGAATATCATCAAATGCGAACATCCGCCTATGATAAATAAACATATTTACTTTTATTTAACAGTGTTAAAAGCTAAAACCGCTAATAACAATACAAAAACTGTTATTATTAACAACGCAAAAGAATTTCCTAATTATACTAACATTTAGCGTCACAAAAGTTTTTGTACACTTCATTTTTATAAGATATTTCTCTATAGTAAATCATAAATTTAGAACGAATTCAGTAAATCATCTTGATAATACTAGGCATTTGTAAAAAAATAAGCTTAATAATATATAGATGAGTTGTAAAAGTAAACAGATATCTGCAAATTAACAATACTGCACAAAGAAAAAGATCCTTTAGATCAAATAGTCAAATCTATCAGAAAAGCGTGTTTTTCAGCGAAGAAAAATGTTCAAAATATTGTGAACTGTTCAAACCGTACTGAGAAAGAGTCGTCTGAAGATTCTAAATGAGTGCGATCAGAGAACTATTACAAGTGCAATGAGTTAAAATTCATGGATAAGCACATTGAGGACAGCTGCAGGAATAGACTTTGATATTGGAAAGAAAGTAGATTAGTAGTGGATATAACGGAAGGGTATCACGTAAAAGAACCCTTTATTAGCGGCGTTAATACTATATGCTCTACTATAGGTAACTATTAACTACGCTTAATGAAAGGTCTTTTACGTGATACTCCTCTGCTATAACCAGCTTCATATTCACTTCATGTTTTCCTAATACTTTCCTTCCAGTATCAAATGCTCATGATATCGTAAATTTCATATTTGGTTTTAAATATTAGATTTTCTCGTGATTTATCTCCAAAAATCTATTTCCACAGCCATCAGAATTTTCTCTTATCCTTCTTTTAATGGATATTCTACTACGAATATTCTGGGTCTAATAATGAAAACACAGGATTTTTAAGATTTTTCCTAATTTTTCAACATAGTCACCTATCGACACTAGGTGATTATATTTAGACTGACGTCTTCCCGATTTTTTAATACCTTCTGTATTATAATGCATGTCTAACTTTGCAAATTAAGCGATTGTCATGACTTTGATCATACGGCTTGAAGTGAATTTTCGTCCAAGAAACCATTTTTTAAAGTTTTTGAAGAGATGATGACCGCTGGAGGACAAATCTGGCGAATATTACTCACATGGAAAACTTCGAAGAGTAGTTCGTGAAGTTTTGCAGCAACAACACAACACTGTTGAAGCGAAAGAGAATTCCAGAGATCCGTAGCCACTTTTTCTGAAGATGGAAACATCTCTCTGGTGTGTGAAGCCATAACTCATTTAGTATCATAAAATGTCGAAGAATCGAAGAAAGCTATTCATAACTAAAACATTGTGTAAGATATAGTGAATCTATTGAGATCTTTGCAATCTCAGGAATTTAATACGGTATTATATATTGTAACGATTTCATCGATCGTCACATTTTTTGAGTGTCAAAAATGCGACAATTGAGCACTCTTGATTTGCAATACGTTTAAATTCAGAAACCCATAACTTTATTATCGAATACAAAGGGGAAGAATCCTTTAAAGTGGAATCCAAAGGCTTTTTTATGCCTGTCTCGGTTAAATAGTTCCTTTAAAACAAAATATTTTGTAGCAGTTCAAACATGAAGTTCATCAATTTTTCTAAAAATGTCAGCACATACTTGACATATATCAATCATTCTCTCTTACTTGCGCCATCTTTGATCAGGCCGAGAACTTTCCGAACACATTTTGTACTATAAGTTATTATGCTTTTTCACTCTGCACCTTTCTTGCTACTTTTATGAAAAAGTTTTGTATTTCGTTACACCCACAAGCAATTGATTGTTATTACACCACCAAGAATTACTACAAAATCATTAATTAGGGTATAAATTTGGCCATACATTTGATCTACGGCAATATAACTAACTAACTATACTGTAGTTTCTTAAAAGGCTTCTTATACAAAGTACTTGTGGTAGAAATAGTATAACAAGGTTGTGATAGAAGTATCACAAAATAATGGAAGTAAAAAGGATACCATAAAATTGATTGCAAATACATTGGAAACTGTAGATGAATAAATACTCAAGAAGTAATAAAAACTTCTACCGCACTAGTATTTGTAACGTAGACACATGATTAGACTATTGAAAATGACAACTTAGCTATAGAAAGATGTATTTATCTTTTGCAATGTTCGAAATTTATATATACGTTTCTAAATTTGATTAGGAATTATATTGTATATTGCCACTAGATGTTAACTTTAGATGTATTGCTTTACTTGCACTATATCCACATCAAAAGTTTATAGATACAATACCAAACTAAGAAAGATAGTTTCTAGTATTTCTACTCGACTCGAATTAATACTCGTGTTTCTACTAAACTGCAGTTATATTTCTACAATGTATTTACTGTAAATATTTCGTTTAACTATATTTTCCTTGGTGTACACACTATGTTGTGCAGTGTATTTACACTGCCCAAAATAACTAATGGGTATTTCATCAAAAGTTGATTTAACAATCTATCGATTCATTATATTTGCGAAAATATTACATTTTTAGTGTAGGAAAAATACTGCATTGACCGAATTAGCATGTCGGACATTTCTTGGGGAATGATATCGAATTTTCCTTTAACAGCAATTCGTGGCATATTATGTGTACGTCTTTTCACAATATCCCAAGCATGTTTTATTGGGCTGCTATCTGGAGAATTGGCTAGCCACTTCAAAACTTCATTAATCAAGTTTCTCATGATGTTTACTCGACAGGAACGAGCGTTACGGAAGAGCAATGAGTTGCAAATTCTTATCCAGGTATTTCTGGACAGCGAGAGCTCCTTTTTTTATGATAAGGATCGGGTATATCCTTCAATACTTATCTTAACTCATATCATTATGCCGTAATTCTCCTATTGAATTTTTGCCTGTATGAGTTGTGGATTATCGCTTGTACCAGATTCAAGTCAAATCAGAATATGTCTATGATTTGGTTGCAACGTAAATCTCATCGCAATTAATATACTTATTTGTCCATATCTGTCGAGGTCTTTTATGCTCTATAGCAAGAGGAATGCAAAATAACGGTTTCGGGCATGTAAGCTAGACGTATGCCTTCGTCAAATACATTCAGTTTCCGAAAAGCGATTCTAAAGTTTAGAATTTATACCATGACTTACCTCAAACACTTTAGTAGTACTATGTTATATTCTTTGACTTTCTTGTTGAATTATGGCCTTCCATCTCTATCTCTGTCAGATTTCCACGTATATCCATTTCGAGCGACACTTAAATTGCAAATTACTAAAAGCAGAAGTGAATTTTTGGGTACTGAAGGAAGAGCGTGTCGAAAACCTCTTTGATAATTTTACCCCTGTATTATTAACGTAAATGCTGAAACCAGTAGCTATTGGTTTGGAGACATAGCTGTAGTCTTTGTGGTACTGAATTTAAGCTACGTTGCTTAAACATATCTGGGGTAATTAATTGTATTGTGGCGTTCATTCTATTTATCACTTCTTGTTAATTAGCTGGTGCGTCGCATAAAATTTTTCCTTCAAAGAACTCCAAACAAAGAAGTAAAGAGAATTCACTTCTGGCACATTTGCAGGCCATGATATTGGACTACCCCGCCCGATCACTTATCTGAAAGTGTTCGTACAACAATCCTTTTGTAATTCTTGCATTATTATCTGGTGCACCAACGTGTATGTAATATATGTTGGTTCCGACATTTAATGAAATATTGTCTAATTTTTCCTTAAACAAATTTATGTATTCATTTGCATTTCTATTTTCAAGAAATAAATTTGAATGTTAAGAAGCCCCCAAACATTCACAGAAAACTTTTTTGGTGTCCAAATTCTCAAATTGGGCAATTTGATCAGCCTAAAAATATAAATTGAGAATGTTAAAGACCCATTTCTTGAGAATATGAATTCGTCACTTCATAAAATAAATGATAAAATGTTTCGTTTAAAATTGCGTTGTATAACATCATTCTTTGCAAATTGTCATTTTCGTATAATAATTGTACTTTTGTAAAATGAAACGGTCATAAAAGGCTTTTCATAAGCACTGAAAGAACTGTCGTCTTACTTGGAATATTCGCTTTCTGTCTAGTGTTGCAAGTAGGATCGTGATGGACAATATTCAGAAATTCTTCTTTACATGGATCAAACGACGATGTCTTGATTTACTGGCATCGCGTTAAGTGGTAACAAATGTGCCTCTTTCACAAAGTCTTTAACCCAATCTTTGAAATATATTAGTAGATGGGTGGTGCCGATGTGGATACCGTATTCCATATTCGTCTTTTCCCCAAGTGCACATTTCCATTGTTAAACCTAAATAACATATACATATCACCTAATGTAAGTAACGAGAGCGAAAATAATGTACCTTAAACTGACTGATTTTAACAAATAATTATTTTTAAATTACACACAATATTTTGGGCTAAGGTTGCCATGTGTATTTTAGCGTGAAAAAGCTGTTAAAGAAATGTTTAATAAGGCAAAATATTGGCATGAAACGATTAACTACACCAACGTAGTAGTGCATAATTCTACTTGACAATAGAAAATATTCATAGAAAATTTCAAAAGATTCGAAATATTTTTTGTTGCAAATTTTCGACACCGATGGTGTTGTGTGCCTTAACGACTGACAATACAACATTTCAGTATTCCTAACCACTGTATATATGTACCTGAAATGTATTTTATATTGGATGTAAATTCATTTGTATGCTATTATTTTGTACAAACTATGTTTTTCATCTATTCAAATATTAAAAGTCTTTATAATAGCATATTTTAGAACAGCAGGACTCGCCCTTCAAAGTATACCACTATGGATTTTTATAAGAAAATATTGAGTTTTATTACGCTGGTACAAAGTGTTTTCAAGCGAAAACATTTAATCGATTTCTCGTTATATTTTGTAACGTGAATAACTTTCGAAAAAGAAGCGTGCATTATTGGAAATGAGCACAACACATTTTTATAACAATCAAGTCGTAACAGTGTGGTTAAATGTTTCATCAATCGACTTTAAAATAGGCGGTAATTTTATGTACTCGTAATCTATGACGTTAGTTGCACGGTTCTTTTTATAAATTTAGTGTAAAAAAGCCAAGTGCATTTGCACTTATGTTTTGCTAATCCTGCTTAACTAATTGAGTGACCTTCATTGTAAATCCAATTACATTGAAGGTTATATAATAATTCTGTGTTTGTGTTGTTACACCTTTGCTTGAAATAAAAATAATCCAAAATTAATGAAAACTGATGTTTGTTTACATTTTGATTCTTACGTGAAATGATGGTAAATATGCAAATATTGACTTATTACATAATTTAACGGAGATGAAAAATAAAACTTGATTCAAGTCGAAACGCTTTAAAATATAAAAGTATATAAATTAAACAATCTTTTTCAATAATACTTTAAAATTGGTAATATAAAAAGGCTTGTCAGGCAGTTCAGGATCAGTTGTAGTAAGTACATATCTACATACTGACAGTCAGATGTAAGTGAAACGAATATTAACAATCGGCGATGCATAAAATAAAGAAAAACAAATAATTTTAATTATTCCGGTACACTTATATTGTTTATAGCTGTTAATACGTAGCGCGTGGTGAAAAATTTGCAGCATTAGGTTTGTTTCTATATTTGTCTCGGTCAACAAGGGTCGCTGTGGTAAGAGAATGTTCTTACATCTTCGGAAAGACCGCCCGACATCTACTGATATAGGACTTGCATAATTAAAACAATCCTTATAAATACATAACGGGTCTACAGGAGCACCATTTGAAAATTCGTCTTAAGTTACTAAAATCAAAATCCTTGTTTACAACAAAATTTTTTGGAACTGAGAGCTTTCATTTTGATATGTAAAAAAAAAACGAGTACTCTTAAGCGAAATCATCGGATGTTTATTTAAATGTAGAGAGGAGGGTATGCCATTAATAATGGAAAACAATATCACCCAAATGGTCGCCACGGCAACGCTTGCATGACCATATTCTTTTCATGAAATTTTCCATCACCAAATCGCACATTTGCGACTGTATGTCCTTCATAACTTCACGAATTCCATTTTTGAGGTCTTGAATCGATTGTGGGTCATTGGCATAGACCTTATCTTTCACAAAGTTCCAAAGAAAAACGTCTAAGGGTGTTAAATTATAAGATCTCGTCCACATCAATATCTTTCAATTCGGGCCATACAAAATCATTAATAATCGTTCGATAGCGCAATCCATTCACCGTAACAGTTGCTACAACTTCATTTTCGAAAAGGTAAGGTCCAATGACCCAGCCATATTAAAAGCCGCACCAAACAGTTACACTATGGAGAGACTTTTCAACAATAATTCTTGGGTTTTTTGAACTCCAAATGTGATAATTCTGCTTGTTAACGTAACCTCCGAGGTGAAAATAGGCCTCATCAGTGAAGACGATTTTTCGATGAAATTGCGGATCAGTTTGATGCATTTCAAGAACCCAATCAGCGAAGACACGATGTTATCGATGGTCGGTAGGCGTGAGTCCTTATGCAAAATACGGTGTAATGTCGTTTGTGGAATGCCCAATTCCAAAGATCGACGAGAAATGGACAAACTTGAGTTTTCCTCAACACTATGGGCTACAACAGCAATATTCTCAGTTTTTCATGAGCGTCGTGCATGAGTTCGATTCTTCACATCACTAACTTGTCCCAACAGCTCAAATTTTTCCACCAGTTTCACAATTGCTGGCCGAGAAGGTGCTTCACGACGACCCAAAAATACTTTAGTTTTACGAACTGTGATCGCGAAATTTTCACCATTTTCGTAGTGAATTTTAATAATTGCAGTGCGTTGTTGAAGCGAATATCGTTCCATTTTTATTAATGGCGTAGTTTTTACTTGTCATCTCTCAAGTAGTTACAAGTTCAGTCACCACGACTGTTAAAATTACGGGCTATTGAAAATGAAATGTCTTATTGGAACATCTTTATATTACGTGTGTTTTATTTTACACTTTAATTTCTTCTTTTGTGTTAGTGAAAACCTGAGTTTGATTATTAATTCTATTTTTAATTCATTAATTAACAATCTTTTAGGAAAGTCGCTTTTTCTGAGTATTTTCTTAATTTTTCTGATATACTTCTTTGACATATAACCTGTTTAAAAATTCATAGCGTCTATCTACTAAGCTGTCACTGATAATGAAAACGTGATTTGTATTTTTCATTTTTTAATTAAAATGATCGTTTTAAATTTTTCCATAAGTAAATTAGCTATTGTAACGGAAATTACTAAACCGATTGCTGTTCCAAAAGTTTATTTATAGTTTTGTGGATAAATTCGAAATATGAGGTACTTAGATCTAGTGTAAATGCATTCTCAAATTCTTCCAGTACTGAAGTATGACTTTTGAATTCGTTCTATATTTAATCTACATAGTTTATTGATAATTTATTTACGAATATTTTCCTACAATGAGTTTACATCCAGAATAATTTGTTTACATTTTTTAGGTATTGTTTTGTTTTCATTTATTATATAGATTCCTATGAATCATTTAGGTAATGCTGATTGTTACCTATTGTTGTTTTAACTGAGTTAGTTAAAAATTCATTTAAATTATATGAAGAACTACTATACTAGATTTACTACTATACTATTGGTCTTAATGATACATTCAGTTTATATAGTACATCGCGTATCAGGAAAGGTGTTGGAGTCATTGGAATGAGCTAAATCGTAGTTATGTGGAGGGTGGGTAGCTTAAAGAAATTAATACTTTTTAGAGATGGGTTGGCCTTTGACTGCCTCGTGGCATTGGCCTTGACCTTGGCATGTATTCACTAACTTTCAACAACATCTAAACTATTCAATTCAACAATTAAAAAATTTGATGACACTGTTGTGTTCCAATTACATGAATTTTACTCTTCGTTGTGAAACATTTTGTAATGCAGAAAATAATGAATTAATTGAAGTCAAATTGATACAAGGAGAAAAATATTGTCCCTATTAACCGTTATCAGCTACTACTAATAATGTACAATTAATGGTTTGTCTCACGACTAGGTAGAATTTTTCTAATTCTCCTCGTACATGTGCATATATTTGTTAAAATAGAAATAAATTTCTTAACGCGAGATAAACTTGTTTTTTAATTGAAGTAATCTGTAATTTTGCTAGATTCTTAACTAGAGTGAAGAATATGGTCGCATTTTAGGCATGCGCTTGATAGCAGGTAAATAAAACAAAATAAATAGTTTTATGTATTTTATGAAATGTGAAACGATTAAATATTTGAAGCATGAATTACGTTTCTACAGTTGTTTCAGCAAATCGTTCGCCTTGAGGAAAAATATTCTTATATGAAAAGAACGACTGTTTGACATTTAGGGATACAATATTTACTTAACTAAAATAATGTTTGTTAATACTTAACGAGAACGGATCTGTGAACTCACTATGATTACAAACATGTTTTAAGGAGGTAAAATCTGCATCTTTCTTTAGTACGCTATTTATTTTGACTATAATATAAATATTTTTGTCGTCGCTGAAACCATGTAACTCTACAGTGTCCAGTATTTGCAGTGTATCCACTAATAGCAACGAGGGATTCTGTAATTTATCAATTACTTCAATTACTTCTTTGTAATTGTTATAAATTATTTTCAAATCTGCTTCAACTTTAGCATCTTGGAATTTCTTTAAACTTTCCTTGATGGCACTTGCTTACTTAAGATTAACTTGTAAAACTACGGTCTTAATTTTTTTAAAATGCAAAAAATTATTAAATACTGCCTCTAACCATGTCCTCCAGCGCGTAGAAATTGTCTGCGGAGGTTCGGGAATGTCGGGATGGATTTTTCATGTAACATATAAGAAGTTACCATAGTTGTCTTTAAGAGAATAACCTAGGAAACGCATAATTTCCACTCCACCTATCATAAACACATAGAGTAGTTTAAGTGTCATTATTCCTACAATGGAACCGTAGGAACAATAACATTAACAATCTAACAGTCTTTACAGTTAGCGTATTTATTCCAGAATAAGTAAAATATTTCGTAATCTAATAAATGGAACACTGGATTGACACCATTGGTATTGAATAGACAATGAATAAAAATTGCTTGTTCGATCGTATGCCAGTTTTTTTTTTGCTACCCATTATCCACAGTAATATTTCGTCCTGCATATGAGTGGTCCATCACAAACTAAGCATTTCACTTTTGTGTCATCATATATTAAATCCAGAGATTCATAAACTTATTTATTGTGTCAGATAATGACCGTTTCTTCGACCCACGTAACAGCTATATAATTATACAATGCAGAAAACGCCGTTATACAAGTGAAATTCTCCGAAGGAAGACGCATACTACATAAATACATACATATCAGTGTAGAAATGATGAATAATAATAATGAATAATGAAATAATAAAGCGTCGACCGAATTTTCCCACTTTACTCATAACCCGATTATTTTATATAGGGGTATTATTGTGTCAAATTTGTTAACAATACAAGCTCAAGATAAATAGAAAATTCAGTTTATTTAGGCTTTGAATAAATTTGTAAACAAGCTTTAATGATGTCAAGACTTTAAAGAAAACTCAAACCCTCTTATTCCTGGTTTGTATTTCAAGGAATTTTGATCTTGTATCTCATTTCTTAATTTTTCAATAAAGAAATTCTATATAATTTATTTTTTAACAAAAAATTAGGGAATAAGTTATAAGACCAAAGTACACAGAAACACAAACAAAAAAATTAAATGCACGAAAAAAATAAGAAAGAAATATAAAACCGTCTTGTAATAGATAATTTGAAAATTAATTATGAAACATATCATATACATGTTTCATAAATATAAAATAAGAATTATCTAAATTAAATATTTGTATGAATATGTATATGGTTACCATTCCTTTTTTCAATGCAATCCTTTCTTTTCAGAATAATAACTGAATATAATAACAATAGAAGTACGAATTTCATTAAAAGATTATTTAACTAAGTTTACTTATTAAAACCTAACATTAAATTAATACCCTGTGCTAAATCATTTTATTTCATTTTCGAATGTTTAAATTTCTAATACGGTTAGAGTTGCTAGTAAAGTCCTTAGATTTTCTGTCTAAAAGTTTACATCTCTTTCCAACAAAAGCGATTAAAAATTGATTGTCGTTAAGTGTAGTACGCTTGAAAATTTTTTCAGCCTACAGAAAGTCTATGCAGATTTTAAAATAATCAGAAATACATACGTACTTGACTTGTATCAAAATGTAAATATGTACATCACGCACTCAAAATTAATTTAAAAAAATAATATACGGTGTATAAAATGTGATAGCGTGTAATTATATATTTTATAATTTTCTTTTGAGCAGTTGACGATAAAGTAACGAACGAATATTTAAATTTGGACAATATAACCGTAAATCGTTTATCTACTATTACAAGCTAATACGATCTGTATTATGATAACACAATAATAGGAAAGCTAACATTTTGAGATTGTTTTCATTTTTGTAATATATACATATAAGATTATTACTTTGATTTAATTTCAATTACGTCAGTGATTTAGTAAATTTTTTGCATTATCGGTAGTACCGCGCAGTGTTTCGATGTTCGATAATATTCTAGGTATAACTACATCCGAGATAAAACATGCTATTCATTATATGAATTATGTTGACAAAGAAACATACTAACTGATTTTTATGCATTTATTCACTTAAATGTATTTTTGTCGCGAACTATTATGTACTTAAGATTATTCAATAAATGCTATAAGAGTGTGTATACAAATATAGAAATATTTATAAACATTAACAGGCTATGCAAAAACTAAAAAAAATGTTTCGGTTCTCAACGGACTTAATTGTTTAAAAGGGATCTATTCTTAGAAAAATTCCCTTATTATAGGTTTTGGGTCAGGCAACCGCAAGGGTCTAAACATAGATAATGAAATACATGAAAGCACTACGAGTGATATCCAATCTTAGTCGAAATTTGTACATGCTTGTGTTAAGAAGCATATTAAACTGTTTTAATCATTATAGAGAACTTTATTTTTAATTCAATTTTTTTGTATATTTTTGAGTCTTAAGTAATTTACTCGAAAATAGTAGTAGCGCGGATAAAATTGAAATAGAGACTTATTAGGAACAGGCATGTATTCGAACCAATAAATTGCAATAATGTAAAAAGTTTCTCGGCATGCAGTCGACCGAATAACGGCATTAATTCGATAAAACATTGCGTCAACATCGGGTGGTCGTAGGTACTGCCATGGTGTCCGTAAAATCGAGAAGGATGACTGGTTAGATAAATTAAAAGTTCATAATATAAACATATCTGAGCAAACGATACGATCGCGATTGTACGCCAACAACTTAAATTGACACCAGAAATGAAGAGACCAAAGAAATTTAACCGTCGAAGATTGAGAAAAGGTAAATAACTACACGTTTTGTCATTAATAAATTCTTTCATTTTTACAATAAATTTCATTTTTACATCTTTTGTAATAGGTATTTTTTAACGATGAATTCCGTCTTGAAGTAATGACGAGGAGTATGAACTTCGTTAGGTTAAAACCCAAGGAGTGTTATAGTGATGAAGCTGTATAGAAAAAAATTAAACATTCATCATAAGTCACGCATAACTGCGAATACACCAGACCTCTTTATTTTATGGAGAGCACCATGAATCAAGTGTAATATAAAAAATTTGTACTTCTCTCTCTGTACTTCTCTCTTTCCTAACTTTACTGAATGAAGAAGAAGGACCATACACCTTTATGTAGGATGGAGCACCATGTTATATAGCGAAATCGATGAAAGAAATCTGGTTCAAGAGTATAACATATTCCTTTTTCCCTGGTCCGGAAAGTCGACCTATTTAAAACAGATCGAAAATCTAGAAAAATTTGCATACTCATTGCCGAATACAACAGCAGCTCTAAAATAGTATTCACAGACACTGGCAGGAACGCGCAAATTGCAAAAAGTAGTAAAAACTCGTATTTCAAGTATGCCAGTTATTAAAGCCAAAGGAGGATTAAAAATATTAATGCAATATTTAATATTAAGCATGAATAAGCATTTTATATTAGTTACAGGTGTCTGTTTTTGTTCTTTTTCTGATAAATCTGAAAAATAATAAAATCAGAAGGTGGCTGTAATTCAGTTGCCAGATACTGTAGTAGTTCCAAACGAAATTCGTTTACCAAGAGAACTAATTTCTTGTGTTATAATTTAAAATATAACTGAACACAAAAAACGTACATTATTTTGTTACTGCACTAGTTACTATATTAGCAGAAAATCCAGAAGTTTTCTTGATTTCCTAAAATATGTATAAAAGAAATGAAGAAATGTGACAATTTTCATGCAAAAGCTAAACTTGTATAATTTAAATCCATTGAGAAATATGTTGTCCGATCACATTCAACTTTAAATTATTTATGAACACATATTTCGGGAGTCACTAAAATTTATTTTATGAACCAATTTTTGAAAATAGTGCAATTTAATACTAAAAAGAATAAAATTTAAAGACAAAGAGGACAAACCAGTTGATATACGATATTTAATAATTCAACATTTTGAAAGTGGAAAGTCGAGAAGTTCGAGAAGTATCCCAAATTGTAGGTCGAAGACGATCCACTATTCAATAACCATAAAACGTTTCAAAATGGATAAAAAGTGCAAACTAACCCAACCATTGTCAATAACAAGATGACGTTTTAGGTAAAAAGTATTTCCTGCAAACGATAAGAAATATACTCCACAGGTCTATTTTAAAATTGCAGATGAGCTAGGCAAAAACCTTTGATTAACAAGCAAAATCGAAAAGCAAGACTGCGATTTCCTCAACAGCATTAACAGTGTGAAAAGAATTTTTCGTTTTGGAGGAATACGAAACCTGCAGCTAGTCACAGTGGGAGATCATTGATGTAGGACTCATTTTCAGCGGCCGAGCCTGGCATACTTCATTTTATTGAGGATATTAGGAATCGTAAAATGTACTACTAAAATGTACTAAAATCGAACAATCCGAAGCACAAAGTTTACAATATGTAGTTATGTTGTTGTATAATTTCCTGCATGTTATGAATACGCCAGCCTAGAGTCCAGATATAAACCCCATTGAGAATTTTTGGAGCTATCTTTTTGTAAAAAGTTCGTCAACATACCATAAGCCGACTTGAAAAAGAGCTCTTTTAGAAGAATGGAAAGAAATTGACCCAAGTGTTATATGTAGTTCAATTTTCATCTTGTGTATATTTTATTTCACTGTTCCTTTTACTTTCGAAAACCCTGAAAAGCATATTTAGTTATTCTACTTATGTATACTTGCATATCTTTATTGTAACGTTTTATTTCGTTTATCGATTTATCGCATTTATGGCATTAGTTTATTTTCGTATACATTTGTTTATTCTTTTGCAAACCATTTCATTTAGTTAATACCCTGGTCTTCAAATTTAATAATTGTCTATGCATTCCTAAAACCATGGGAAAGTAATCTCTTTATCGGATGTTCCTTTTTTACGAAGACGTACAATAGAATTTTAAGAAAGAAAGCTACGTACTCGTGCTAGAGTTGTTTAGTTTATTCTCCATCTATTGGAACGTACTTGTATCTACAGATCCTATAAAGATCTGCGGGTTTATTTCCTTCTTACGTTGTTTCCCTGTTTCTTCTTTTCCTGCCTTACCTTCTTTGCGTAATATTATACTTCGTATCTTTATCGCCATTGAAGTTAACACCGACCACATATGGACAAGAAACGGGGAAAGGTTGCCAAGTCAATTACGTATAGGTCAAACCTTTTTATCGATTTGCTCACATTAAATCACGTTACTTTAATTGTTTTTTTTTTGTTAATTATTATTCGATTACTTTAAATCTTAGCTAATGTTTCATACATTTGTACCAAAGGTTATATGTATTATGTAAGTAATGTTTAAACTTGCTAAAGTGATAAAGTGCTGTTAATATAAATACATATTTATTTAACTTAATAGTTTACATTTATACATTTATGAGGATCTAGAATTGTTTTTATTACTTACATAGTCAAATTTAATTACTTTTATACTAACTCTTTGACTTTTTATACAATATTATTTGACCGTTGTCTAATGTGTCACTTTTCTTGTCAGTTTGTATTGAATAAAGAGTTTGTCTATTGCGCTGGGTGTTCTTTTGTTTTGCTAAACAAAAGAACATTCTCAGGTAACTTAGTGGGTTAATAGAGCTACGATCTGCTAACAGGCATTAATTTGCGCTTAGCGCCCTTTTATTTTAACATCAACATCCGACTATTTAGCTTTGTGGATAAGAAAATCCGCGACAGCTAGCTGGATCCGGTTTTGTTTCTGCCTAGTTAATCCAGGCTCCTTAAGTCGATCGTTTTACAATCTGTTGCATTCTTGTTACTACCGACAAGATAGTAGCAAAGTTTTGCGAGTTGGTTCGAAGTATGTCACGTAGGTCAGAAATAGCAATAAAGTGCAAAGGAACAATAACGAAGAAGAAGAAAGAGAATTTCTAGAAAAAGCATATAGTACATTGACAAGTTTTAACGTCACAAATGAAAGATTTTTTACGTGATACTCTTCCATTACATCCGATTTTTTTTCAAATTCTCTTTATATACGATATATTCTTAATTTACTTTCTAGTATCAAATGCCATCTGTACCACGCATTCCACTTGTAACAGTTCTCTGATCACGCTCATTTAGAACTTTTGGACGCCTATTTTTCGGTACAATTTCAACAGTTGATATTTTGACTTTAATTTCTTGAATCTGCAGTGCAGACCTGCAGAACACGCTTTTTCGATTAGTTTGGTTATTTTGTCTAAGGGTGTTTTCTTCTTTGTGTAGTATTATTAACTCGCGCGTATTACCAGATACGTGTTTACTCTTACAACTCATTTTTGTAAAAGCAACCAATGTTTATTTTTCGCAAATACGTGATACTATGAAGAGGATTTACCAAAACCGTTTTAAATTTATGGTTTACAATATCTTATAAAATTGAAGTATACGAAAATTTTTGTGACATTCGACGTTCGAGTACTTAGCAAATCCTTTTGTAGTTGTAAATAATAATAGTTTTCATTTTGTTATTAGAGGATTTTGGAGTTTGTTGACTGTTAAATGGAATGCTTTATCATAGCTGTGTGTTTACATTTAATGATCTTTAACATTCACAGGGTGTACGACACTTCTGTATTGACAGTATTTTGAAATAATTGCTGTTACTATCTTTTCTTAAAGAAAATGTTTGAAAAACAAGATTTTTAAGTTTCCGTTACTACTACTGATATATTTTACAATAAATTAATATTCTTTTTATACAAAAAATAAATGTAAATCTTATGTTTTACTTTTTGTCCTGCAATTTATGTGCATACTCGATGAAAAGCAAGTAGGCGTTTAATTCGAAATTTATACAGAAGTACTTAATCATCTTATTAATATTCATTACGTATATTTTTATAAGTTACTAAAGCAAATTAAGTAAGTGGAAAACTTTATGAAGCAAAAGCAATTTATCTATATTATGTTTACCACTGAAATACGTCCAGTGCTGACCGGTAAATATTGAGGATTGTTTACGCTTACATACGTACATACATACGTCAAATTGTATCATAAGCTATCCATTGGCAAATGAGTTCGAAATTTTTCATTATTGTTAAAACTATGTATGTATGTGTCTCATACATACTGTTACGTACATTGCGGTATTGGTTAAAATATCGTACGTGAAACATAAGTACGAATTAAAGCAATTAAATAATACATGTTTATAATTTTCTATTCTTCAATTAAATAAACAATATAAAATACAGCTATCTACAGCCAAATTTGTACAACCATTTCCAGTAATTAAATAAAAGTGCTGCAAAGATATATGCCCTGAACGAATATTTATTGCAAGTTCGAGTAAGGTATAATGAAATACACTCATACGAATTTCATAACAGTATTAAGAGTATTTCACGATAAATTGTTTAACATAAATATTAAAGAAATTGAATATGTATGTCACGGTTATATGTATATGTATCGGAGTTAATCACAAGCTTTTAAGATTAAGAAATAATAATAAAATGTAATATTATTATATCACCCTACCTTAATCACTTGAATGAATAAAACTACTACACAAAATGAAGTTATTTTGTGTAGTAGATATAATTATTCCATTCTACAGCAGTATATAGTTTTTCTTACTTTAGTGTTTTTAAGTTTTCATTGTTTTTAATATTTTCAAATTGTTTTGATTTCTGAATACAAATTCTCTACAGGGTTACTATTAAGATATTTTAAGAATGTATCTATGCATGCTTTGAAAGTGATTACACTATCAACACGTATTTTTATTTATGCGTTTTTGCATCCTGATTTTGAAATTACATTTCTCAAAAGAATCAACTAATATTTCATAAAAATATGAATAAATGTAAACAAAAATTATTTATCATCATCTCTTGGTTTTTGTATATTTCTAAATAAATATCTAAACATGTTGTATTTTAATTTATTTGGACAAGTTTCAATATGATCTTATTGGGGGCGTATAAGGGATTAAATTTTTTATTGTAGGAAAAATACAGAAATATTCAATTTTGTACAAATTTTATTGAAATAATTCTTCAAAAAAATAGAGATGTACTTTGTGCAACAATATGTCTTCACATCTCAAATGTATTCTATTGACCTATCGTCTGGGATTTTGGATGGACATCTCATTTTCTTTATAAAAATTTAATCAATGCTGTTAATCACGATGTTTGCTCGACATGGGCGAGCATTATCGTTCATAAAAATGAATTCCTCTTCTACTCTTGCCCATATGGAAGAACAACGGTTACAGAATATCTTTCAGATATATTTAGGCAGTCAAAGTTCTATTTTGTGTACTTATCATGGTCCGTACGATTACACTGTCACCTTCATATTAACGCCTCCCCCCGACAAATTGTGGGTTATGGCGTGTACTGGGTTTAAGACGAATCAGAATACACCTATTATCTGCCTACAACATAAATTTGGATTCATCACTGAATAATACCCGCATCCGTTTATTATGACTCCTTATATATGTTCTTTTTCCCACATTATACGGCTCGTTTACGTTTTGCGTGTAAGAGGTATACAAACATTTTCTTCTTGTTTTCGTTGGCAATAGCCTTCTAGCTGCAGCAATAAACTCATTTCGTATCCAGGTGGCATTCAGAGTTCCATTTTTACGAACAAAATTCAAGAAGTACAGATCGTCTCTCGTTATAATGTTGGTCGACTTTACTCTTGCCTTCGTAGAGCTCTCCAGTTTCCAAAAAGCGATTTTAAAGTCTAGAAATTTTGCTTTGGTTAACTCTATACACTTCAGCGATCCTTTATTCTGTTCTTCTATTTTCCACTTAATTTATGGTCCACCCGGCCTCTACTTATGATAGATCGTAATGTGTCTCCATTTCGGACGACACTCAAAATTACAAATCTGCACTACTAATCACAGATGTGAAATTTTGGATACCGAACAAGAAGCATGTTGAAGTGCTATGTTAAACACTCCAGCGACGATCGTTTTAATGCATACGTAGACATGTAGAGATGTCTATATATTCGCTTTCTAACTCGAAAAAGTTAAAAACAGTTTATAGGAAAAAATGGAGGTATTATGTTAACTGACTATACTTTTATAGCCAATTATAAGAATATCCGTGTAGCAGAATAATTTAAAATTTGTCTACCACATCAGAATATAAAGATGTTGACTTAATACGGTATTAATGTGCTCAGTACATTTGCTGAGCTGTATCCACGCCTCTTTGTGCTAAAAATCAATTAAATTCAGGAATGATTAGTTTTGTGATGTGGGATTATAAGAAGTTGATTATGGATCATTCAAACTTAATTGAATGCATTTCAGAAAGTCGGGCGCGTATTTCTCTCAACAATATCACCTACATATGTAATTGATCTTACCAGTTTTGTTATGTTTGTTTTGTTTTAAAAATTATAAATTAAGACAAGTCATGAATTCATCGTATTTACTATGCACAATGGGTTGTTACTTTACGAAGCTGGTTGAAGGGCAGAAACCATTTGGGTGTCTTCTGATTTGGCGCAAAGAAACTTTTCACTGCTTGAAGTGAAAATCATATATGTATATATATATATATATATATATATATATATATATATATATATATATATATATATACATGTACATATATTATACAACTTATTTCAAGTTCGTCATTTTTGTTTCTTAAAAATATATATTTCAATTTCGTCACTTTTCTTTCTTATAATTTATCGATTAACGCTAAAAGCGAATTTAATAATTTACAGGACATTATTCTTTCTTAATAGAGCACGGAAATTCGGTCGGCGTTTCACTAGGTTTACGCTGAGAACTTTAAAGGGGTTTCGTGGCTGATATGTATGTATGAAAAGCAGTGTGCGTCTTTGTTCGACAGTATTCACTTGTATTACGAAGTTTTGTACATTGAATAGAATTATGTCGGTGTTACGTAGACCGCAGAAGTGACCACTATCTGACAGTAAAAGAGTTTATTTATATATTTTCAGATTTAATGTACGATGGTGCAAAGTAAAATTCTTTGTTTGCAATTCATCGCTGGACGGTAGGAATAGAGTGGTCAAACATATCAAAAGCTTTACTAAAGACAGACATACATTTACTCAAAACTTTATTCAAGCACTTAAAAGCAAACCGTTAATATTTAACATAAATTTGCTTTTGCCTATTTTTTATTATGTGTTCTATGAGGAAGCGTGTATAAGGTTCCACCCTATTTTTTTCTCACAAGCCTTACAAGTTTACATCAGATATGATTGGTCTGACTCAAAATTACGGTACATAAATACGTTTTAACTGATCCAATTGAAACATAATGACTTCTAAACAACCGTGATAGCGATATAAATAAGACTGTTTATATTGAAACTTGAGCATGAATTTGAAAGACAGCATTAATTTCTATTACAATTATTACAAAAGCAAAGTCCAAACAACTAACAAATGTGTAATACTAAACAACAAATTTTCAAAATTTTGTTTTAAATATACTCTTTTATTTTGTATTATAGGTTTATAATAATAACAATAAAAACATTTGTTTCAAAACGTCAGGTTTAAGGAAAAAATAACGAAATTATCAAGTTTAATGACACAGTTGTGTATGTGTTATAAATTATAATGTATAACTACAGACATACTACTGTGAGGTGTAATTAACAAGTTGTTCTCTTCACTTTTCGTTTATTATACATATTCAGTTTAAAACTTTTCTACATGTTTAACGCTAAATCTGGTGGAGTTGCATTTCACCCTGATAACGTTTTTCATGGGTGGAAATGTGATGAAGTGTATTCGCATACTCATCCCTAACATCATTTTAATTTTGGGGAAACTAGTTCTCAATTGATTTAAGAAATGTATTTTAAGGCTCGTCTTATAGCCCTATACATGATAACTTTTAATATCGATCGACAATATCTTTATAATCTTCGGAATTTCCTTTAAACTCCATTTCCAAAAATGTTCCTGAATTATGAACATAGCCTACTGCTATCGTTATGTCATCAGCATTTTGAAAAGTATTGCGACGATTAGTCCTACCGATTACCATATACAAAAATATGTTACTCCAAGTAGAGGTTTTCATTCTTAAAATCTGGGTGTTAGTATTTACACCTCATTTTTCGGTTAATTGAAGACTCAAATTAAATCAACGTTTTCGAACCACGTAACTTACATTCGCGTATTTATTCCAGAATAAGTAGAATGATTCATTATCTAATAAACGAAACAGTAGATTGCACGCCATCAGTATTAAACATAAATTGAATAGAAGTTGCTCATTCTTTTGTGCGCCGGTTATTTTGTATTACCCCACATGTGCATGTGTTGTTTGTAGTCATATTTCGTCCAGAGATCTATCGCAAACAAAGCATTTCACTTTTGCACCATCGTACATTAAATCTGAAAATTTACAAATAAACTCATTTACTGTGTCAGATAATGATCATTTTTGCGGTCTACGTAACACGGACATAATTCTACAAAACTTCGTAATTCAAGTGAATACCGTCGAACGAAGACGCACACTGCTTACATACATACATATCAGCCACGAAACCCCTTTAACGTTCTCAGCGTAAGCCTAGTGAAACGCCTACCGAATTTCCGTACTCTATTAAAGAGTAATGTAGATAATGTCTTGTAATTTACTAAATTCGTTTTTAGTGTTAATCAATAAATTTTAAAAAAGAAAAGTGACGAACTTGAAATATATACATATTTCACTTTTCTTTTCTGTGATAAACATAGAATCCTTGAAAGATATGTATATACATACATATATCGTTTAAATGCGGAGAAGTTGGGGAAAGTTTTGTTTTCAGGTCTATATTCTGAAACCGGATCGTATGTGCAACGTATAAAACGAGTATTTTTTAAACATATGTTCATATATAAGCAGTAATGCAATTATATTATTTTGTTCTTATATGTTATAATCAAATTATTATCGACGCTTTGATCGCCGCGCTACTTCGTTTAAAAAAGGTTCCAAGTGCATATCAACGTGATTACTAATATAAATAGTATCGTGAGTAGAGTGGGGAGGCACGAATGGCTGCTCTTGCTATCAACGTCAAACACGAGCCAGGAGAGAATATTTTATAGCATGACCGTCTTATTTCACCTCAGTATTAATCCATAACAACTCACGTATATAGGTTCTTATATTTCTAAAACATACACGAACTCTTTGCATACGTAAAACAAAAATTATTCCGAAATAACAAAGAAATATAACCTATATATTCAAACGTGCCGTGTTTTGTCAGTTATAATTAAACTTCACCGGCGCATTCAGAAGCACGTGTATTTCAAATCCATTCGGCGGTGCCCTGTTTCTTTGTAACAGTTCAATTTCTTTGTAATATGAGATCTGAAACTACTATGGATACGACAAGTAGACTGCCCGGATTGAGGTAAGCATAATGTGTTTTTTTATTCTATTTCATTAACTATACAGGTAAAGGAAGATCTATTCCAATTATTGCTCTTGAATTAGAAGTTTCCTAAATGTTAGTCGGTAGTGTTAGGTAATAATACGCTTTAATTTAATTTGTATTTCTGCACACACACGTGCTCAGTACTTAAAAAAGTCTTATTAGTCATATACCTGCAGGACATTTTGCATCAATAGGATTTTCCTGTACGAGCGTTTTTTTAATAGTGTAGCTTTCGAATAATGTTATAAAATGCAATAATATGTTATGTCACTTACAATTAGTTATCTCAGAATAAATTCAAACTATACACTCATTTTACTTATAATTTAAAAGAATAATGTATAGATGGCAGTTAGAAATCGACAATTGCAGGCAGAGCTTTACATTCATTTTTGCTCGGAATTAAAAGGAAACTGCGTTCCGAGTTCATTGGTTCTTTGTCTTAAATATTTCATCAATTCATGCAAACATATCTTTTGTAATTTTAAATATTATTCGTTAAATTATAATAATATTAATAAATATTATGTGCTTAAATGATGGAAAAGAGCATATTTACAGAGTTAAAATCCTGTAACTATAAAAAACAAATTACTCAACTAAGTTTTTTGTTACATGTTTGCTTCTTGTCAACACACGTGCTGTCGGTAGAATTTGTCCTGAAATGTTTTCTTTATTATTTTAGTTTTCCTCTATATGAAGTTTTAAACATTATTATATTTATTAATTATTTACGTTTGTTAATAACATGAATCAGTAAATATGGCAACTAAATATGTACAAATTGTACAGGAAGTTTTAAGTTAAAAAAATTTAAGAATGTAAGTTTATTGGTTTTATTGTTATTAGTATAGTGATCACCTTTGTCTGCGCACCAGGTTCGTAATAAATACATACTGAATATTTTTGGTGTAATAGTAAGAATTTAATAAACGTAACAAACCATATGATTTATGGTTTCACCCTAACATAACATTTTGGTTTGAGTGAAACTCAAATTGCCAGAAGTTGATTACAGAAAATAATTACTTATAACCTTCTTTTGCTCGAAACATTTCTAAAGATATGATTGTTTTCTTCCATTTTGTTGGCCACTGCTTCATCAAGCACGCGTATTTACCGAGTGTGTAAATAGGAACACTTTTCACTAATCATTTGATTAATTCGAAAATCCCTGTTACTTGGGAAGAAGAAGTAACTTTTGAACTTCGTATTAAGTTTCTTCTATATTTACGAGTATCATGCATGCTTCTTTTTTTTTTGTTGTCAGTTTATTTTTGTTGTCTTTTATTGAAGTCGAATAAGAAAATACACTAGTGGTGTTATAAATTTAATACTCTGTCATTACAATGAAATTTATAACATTGTACCTGCATGGTAGTGTAGAAGCTGAATATGACCCGAACAAAACGCACACTCAGTGTGCGTTTTGGCTTTCATCAGCACATATCGTGTGCGGAATTTGCCTTCGTACGGGTATTTTGCCGTAGTTTTTCAGATGCGACAGTGTTTAATTATTTGCTGATGATGACAACTTTCTTGTCGAAATACGTATACAGAATACGAAAATTAATGTGGAAAGGAGTTATATATAAACCTTCAGTGATTAAGTTAATCAACCACAGGCTCCATCAAAATTATCTTCGCATTACCGTAATGAATTTATGTATATGTCTTGTTTCTGCAGCACTTGATGCGTCCATTTTACGTTAACGATAAATGATTAAAAGTACATTTTTATTACACATTCAGTTTTTGCATTAATTCTAATAGAGAAAATAGATTTATACATTTAATTCTTGCATATATGTATGTCTCTTAGATTGACCCAAACTTCAAGTCTATCCACGCATGGTGTTTCATTATGTAATTTAATAGTGTACACAATACAAAAACAGTAATCTATCATTATGTATACTATTAATATTTTGATCACGTATATCAACGTATATGATTGTTATGTGCAATTAATCTGTTCATATATTTGGTCGGTTTATTAAAATTAATAGATAAATTTAGTCAACGAAATGCATAAAATATCAATGATACATCAATGTATGTGAGTCGGTATAATTTTTTAGCTTTAGGGATAATATATTTATAATTAACGAAAGTATATTGACAGTATTTGTTGAATTGTATATAGTACAGTAAAATTTGTTATTAATAATCACACTGATATTTAATATTGTTTATGTCCACAATTAGTATTTTCTACACATGGTAATTCTGTCAAGAATATATAATAGTTGATTAAAATGATTTTCTAAAATTAAAGAGACTTTTGAAACATTGTTTGAGATTGTTAGTTTTATCAGACTGCACATAGTATCTGCATATAAATAATTGAATAACAAAGAAAGGAAAACAGTCCTTGGTACACGTGTGACATATATAATATATAGTTGTTTCTTGCACGAGCAGATATAAACAAAACTTCCTAGTTAAAATATAAAATTACCGCCTTGTATCAATTACGATTTAGTAGATTTGTTACCTTTACTGCTTTATTTCTGCAAAAAGAGAGTTTGCGAAGTAATTCAATACGATTTTATTTTATATTAAACACTGGAGTTTCTGACAACGTTTAATTAATGTCACTCAAAATACTTAAAACACGGATCGAGTAGCATATACCATGGTGTATTTCTTCAGTAAAGGATTTGTTGCCAGTTTAAATTCAAAATAACTATATTATAAATTGTGTGTGTTAGAACAAGTTCTTCTTTACGCAGTGTTTAACTTTCTAGAGGATATATTATGTGAAGAAGTTATCGAAGGAGACAACTGGCTTAAGTAATTACTTTGTATTCATTTTTGATATTTCTTTTTGAGAATCATTATGATGGACTTTGATAATATAATAGTATGAGTTTTAGGATAAACGGATCTAATACAGTAAATTATTTTTTTTTACATCGATGTTTTAATTCACTTTGAGGAAATATCCTATTTTGTATACTTTTTGGTCATTTGTCCGTGTGGGTAATTAAGTTACTTAAGTTCTAATTAATCAATTTCCATTTATTCTCATGCTAAATAGTCTCTATTTTTCTTGCTTTTCTCTGATCATGTAATCGCACATCTCTCTCTTAGATAAGTGTTCGTTTATTTGTCCTAAAAATAAAATATGCTTAGTAAGGATTTCATGAATTGTTCTTCCATTACTTTTGCTCTTTGTTTAGGTTTTATAGCTTCTGCTCTGATATAGTAATCTTGGCGTAGTATACTTTCACTTCTCCTCTCTGTTTTCACATTTCTACTTCTCTGTATAGTGTTCTTGCTGCTTGTGGTGTTATTATAATTCAACGTTGTTACTTCTAAAAGATGGTAACTACTTCTGATGTCAATTTTTGAATTCTATTATGAGGTTCTCAATCAATAGTATACATAGTTTTGGTTGGCAACAAACTTCGTTTCCTATATTGGAATTTTCATGGATTGGGTGCTGCTGGATGGGCCTTCAGCCTTTTGGATTACTCTTGTTATATATTATTACATATATGTTCTTATATATTATGTATATATATGTTTAATAGGAAATGCCCAAGCTAATTCTTTTCTTCTAGGCTTTTGTTGTGTATATCTTATACCATGTTTTCTAAATTTTTCCTGTTATGTTCATATGTGTATATGTCCTATATAAATTAGTACCTACGTTTGTTATTTATATAAATTGTGTGATAAAAATTTAACAATAAAAATTTTCAGCTTTGATTTTGGATACATATAGCCTTTATTTATATACATAATAGAAACTTACTAAGCCTTCGAAATAAATATTCGGAAAAGTATATAATTCCATATACTTGGTTCACAAAATTTCTATAAAAGTTTACATACTCAGCTATTGCTCCTTTTATTGTTATGATCGTTTCAAGGTTTCCCTTATTATTTTATTTTATTACTTTACTTTCAACTAACGATAACAAAGCATTTTTAAATATTCTAGCCATTGGAGTTTTCCTTTACGAAAAAAAAAACGCAAATTCTCTCACTATGCTACACAGAAGTTGCGTAATTGAATTTGGACATCTTATCATCTAATATTATTGAATTATTGATTGGAAAGTTAGTAATTAACACATTCCTCAATATTCCAATGTAATGGAAAATAAATGTTTTGAGTAAATTCATTATATCAATAAAGAATTTTACATAGATATGCTAACAATACAATTAAACGTCATTTGGAATTCCCATTATTTTCCTGTAATTAAGGTAATAAAAATATAGAAATGCATAGTTAGACACTGATGTAGCAGACACAATCAATTAATGCTGAGAATATAGTAACTCTATTAAATAATTTTATATCATTGCTTTAAATTCGATTAGTTCATTTTCTAATTTACCAAATAGTTTTATTTTGTGTGAACTTGGAAAACGATTGCAAGAACTTTTATAATGTACGATTCACGAAGATGTTATTTTGATCTTTAAGACACAATTTTATGAATGAAAAAGATAAATACTTTAATGCGTCATTCGTATTGTATTCTATTATACTTTATTTGACTTTTAGTCATAAAAAGCTCTGAGTCATTGCAATTATACGATACTGACATTTTGTAGATTGTGTCGCAATGCGATATGAAGTTTGTGATTGGAGAAATGAAGCTTACCCTGAATCAAAAAGGCACAAAATTTAAAACCATAACGGAGAACTCATTTGCGTACATGTATGATTACGACGGCAGATTTTTAAGTATTCTACCTAGATATGAAAAAAGGACCGATAGTAATCAAAGTTAATAGTAGTTTTTACGTCATCAGCAACAGAAAGCGTCGTTGTAATTGTTTTCTCGGAAGATGGTAGTAGTTGGTCACTAGCTTTCGACTATAAATAAGGTAGATGCCTCAACTTCTGGAAACCACGTATCTAGATAATTTGCCAAATTTTTGAAGTCATATGCGCCCAGAAATGATTGTGAAGGGGTATAATTTTGAATTTTCTCCTCTTGGATGACAACCTTAAGTTTTTTTTTAGTTTTTTTTCGTGTAGTCAATCATCACTATCCTCCTGAAGTTCCTTAAAACCGCTGCTATCAATTTTCTTGTACAACTCTGCGTTTTTTCAGTTTTTGGCGGAGGAAGCTTCCAATGCACCCATTACATTGACTTTTGTTTCATTGAAGGGTTTCAGTATATATCCAGATTTTATGGTAACAATTTTCAGAAAAAGTATCAGACTTATTTTTCTGATACACTTCTCGCCCGACAAGCTTCTGTTCTTGTATGAGAAGTCTGGGACTCTATGTCGTTGTTCCTCCCTAAATCTTTATGTAGTATTCTTGAAACTGTTGTATTTCGTATTTGAGCTCTTCTTATAGCAACCGAATTTTTAATTCTATGATTTGTCAATATCAAATCTTCAATTTTCAGCCTGTGATTTTGAGAGGTTTACCAGATTTTGAAGCATCCTCGTTGAATTGCTGACACTAAATGAGATTGTTTCGACCTGAATTTGACTTAATGATGTGGTTCATTCATGGATAAATGTTGGCCCATTTTTATCTTTATAGTCAAACATTTTATAACACTTTGTTTAAATTCAAAATTACTCATTCTTCAAGCTCCAATTTAGAGCTTTACAGATTATTTATAAATAGATAGAATAATTGCCTGACTATGTAGAATATCTGGTCACGCTATATATATATATATATATATATATATAGGATTTTGGTGATAATGTATTTAACAATATTTAAATTAGTTCACTTTTAGTTACTTTCAATTACAACAAAGTATCTATTACTTAGCTTCTGAATAATTGCTTAGAAATTTTAAAATGGAAACATAGAATTAAACATAAAGAAAAGACATAAAATAAAAAGGTAAATTAACATTCATTAAATATAATATATCAATACAGTCAGTATTTGGTATTTATTTCGTACATCACTAAAGCTAAATCTTTTTAAATAGCTTATTAATTACGTCATAGAAGATATTAGGGTAGGCGTGACGAAAGATAAATAGGAAATTTTCTTAGAAGGATTTTAACATATCCTCGTTAAAATTTTTGGAGCCTACGAACTTCTATAAAATTTATTAGATTACGTAAAAAGATTTAAATAGGATTCTCGCAATGCATAAATGTGTGGTTACACGTCACTAAAGTTATAATGGGTGCTAGTTACAGTGAAATAGCGCGAATGCCACAATAAATGGGAAACAATATAAACCACATTAAGTTCTAAATATACAAATTATATCGGTGTTAATGTATTATAAATATTTTTTGAAATAGTAACATTTGTGATGCAATTGGAATTCAGGTTGTACTATTAAAACACAGAAGGACAAACACGAAACTGAAAGTGAAATAGAATGAAACGAATCCACAACTATTACCCTTTAATTTACTAATTTCTTAGAACTATAAAAATTAAAAGAAACTGCAAGTGGAAGTGAAACTTTACAAGGTGAAGGGGCATAGTGAACACCAGTAAAGCATGCAATGCCATATCTAATCCGCACATTATTTCTGAGGAAATTTATTATCAAGACATTACAACAATTATAGGAAGGAGTGTTGTAAGTTGAATTATATAATCAGTAGGAATGTGCTTATCAAACAAAAACACATGCTCTTGTTCACACCTAATATCATTACTAAACCATGCAATCACTAACTCGAAATCTCGAGATATTGTAATATAGTAATCGCAAGTTCGATCCTGAACAATTTCTAGTACATTTATACAAACTATATATTCACAATATATGTTACATTCAATGTAGAGTGTATTAATCAAAGGAAGATCTTTACCAAGATAGTACCATATTAGGAATAGCAATACCTATTAACGCGATGTCATTGTTAAATAGAAACGGTAAAACTATGAACTACGAGATTTGGCCCTAAGTGATTTTCACTTGTATAAGCATTCAAAGAAGTGACTGGGATCACAACTCTTTGACTAAGATGAGGAAATCTAAGATGCCGTCGCAGAGTAAATTTACAAGCTAGTTAAACGTTATAATAAATGCTTAAATTTGAATAGTGACTATGTACAAAAATAGTACACAGATGTTTTAAGATTGCTTTCCTAAAGTTTTGACGAATGGCGAAAAAGCAAACCTAGACGTGTAATCATTCTTCCTCATGATAATGCTACACCATATACCACTCATACAACAGTCGATTATTTGCGAAGTAAAGGCATCGAATTATTGAGTCATCCAGCCAATAGTCCTGGTTTGGTTTCTTTGTTAATTAAATGTAATAATGTAATTAAAATGCATATCCATCATTGTTCTTGCTTTGAAGAAAGCGCTAATGCATTCGAGTCCCAAATAAATGTTTCAGTAATTGATTTGAACGTATGAAAAAGTGCATAAAATATAATAGTGAATATTCGAAAAAACAATAAAGCAATTTTTTTGCGATCGGTCCTCCTATAAGTTCTATTTTAATTCAATATTTGTTAGGCGTATGGACAAATATCCCAAAAGGCTTTAAGTAAATAAAAAAAAAGAAACTCGATGCAAGATCCTTTGTAGTAAAGTAATAAGAAAAATCCGGAGAATTGAAATGAAGTAGAAAAATAATATACAATATTATGATTTTTTTATTCTTCAACATATCCTCTGCTGGGTAACGCAGTTGGACCAGCAATGCCTCAAAGACCATCATAAGAATACTATTTTTCTTAAATCTATATGCCTAGTACCCTTTTTCTAACTTCCTAATGTTTTTCAAATTTTTATCCTCCAAGATTTATTTATATAGTCAAGGTAAAAATATGTAACACTTAAATCAGGAAGATAAGGAGCGTGCGGAGGAAAATCATACTCTAACCCTTTGACTATTGTTTGACTATTGTAATTCTCTTAATTAAAATTCATTTTCTTTATTTGACAATCTTCTTACAGCAATATTTACGTCAAATTTACCTACCCCAAATGTTGACTCGATAGTCCCTGGTAATAGAAGCAATTTTTCATAAATAATTGTTGTTGAGTTGTATACTTCTACCATCTAAAAAATAGATGATATTTCAATTCTGGCAGACCTTATTAGTAAAATTAAACACGTATCATTTCGTTATATCACTATATTCGCAGAAAATGTGCTACTGCAGTTTCAACAAACTCGATCATTAACCAACATTGAGTTTCAAATATACGTATACTATTTATACTGATATTTACATATGTATTAAGGCAATTATTTGCTTTCTTTTCTCATCGAATATCACAAAGTAACGGCTTATAGTATAATCTTTAGACTTTATTATTGCAATTCCTATTATACAAAATGATAATAATTCCAACGTTTCAGGTGTAGACTAATAAATACATGCTTGGTCTATAATTTCTAACTAACGCTCGAAATCTTAAATTAGATTAAGTTACTGCGCCGTCAAGTTAAGGTCTAGCATATCCTTTTATCAGAAATCGTCGCTCAAAACTTCCCAAATCTTCAAAACAGTTTTCTCAATCTTTTCAAAGTACAATCCCATGGAGTTTTCATCTTATAAGTTAAAGGTAATGTGGTAGTGTGACATATTTTCTTCATTATAACATATTGATATTAATGTCTATAGTCGACATGTCTTTGAACAAAATGTCGGAAAATAACGTGGCCTTGAAGTTTTCCATCTTCACGTCTACAAACAGACGAACTTTGAAATGATAGTTGACATATAATGTATACTTCTATTAAAAGAAGAAGAAACGACTGCCTTCACATAATTGCAAGCAGTCTTGGTATGTCCTTCGTATTGCAGTGTCAATTATTAAAATTTATATATGTAAAAATGTATGTTTGTCTGTATGTCCTTTATAGAATCGTAAACTATGCATTTGATCATGTGATGATCTTTAGCAAAGTTGTGCATGAGCCCACGAAGGTTTCTAAGTTGATACGACCAATTTTCGACAGATGGCGCCATTCTAATTGGAAATTTTGCAAAACAATTAATGGATATTGGAAATGGGCGAATGCAAATTGATGAATTTACGCAATGTATCACCTTGCCAGCAAACTTCTGTAAGATCACAGAAAGCATAGACGAATTGGTCCAAAAAATTTTCCCAAACATTGCACAGAACTACAAAAATCATCAGTGGCTCAGTACGCGTGCTATATTAGTGGCCAAAAACATCGATGTCAGTACCGTCAACTTCACCATTCAGAATGGAATACCCGGCGAAACCAACACATATAAGTCCATCGATACTGTGGTGAATCAAGACGAAGTTGTCAACTACCAACTGAATTCTTGAATTCGCTTGATTTGCCAGGCATGCCACCGCACGTTCTTACATTGAAAATTGGCGTACCCATCATTCTTCTTCGAAACATAAATCCACCACGCCTTTGCAACGGAACCAGACTCTCAGTCAAGAAAATGATGAACAATGTTATCGAGGCAACAATTTTGACTGGAAAATTCAAAGGTGAAGACGTACTGTTGCCATGTATCCTAATGATCCCGACAGATATGCCATTCGAATTCAAACGTTTGCAGTTCCCGGTACGACTCGCTTTCGCAATGACTATCAACAAAGCACAAGGACAATCGTTGCAAGTGTGTGGATTAAATTTGGAGAATCCATGCTTCTCACATTGGCAGCTATATGTGGCCTGCTCACGCGTCGGAAAACCTTTTGATTTATTCGTTTACGCACCAGATGGAAAAACGAGAAATATTGTGTATCCCACAGCGCTTCAATAAATATCGAATTGAAACGAAACGCTGCAATGTCACAATTTTTTCAAAATCAACAAAATCAGTAAAATTACTCAAAATGAATTGAATATTTGTGTTTCCTTCAAATTTATTTTAGTTGGTGGCGTAGCAACGCGCGCAGTGTACAGCTAGTTATTATATAAAATTCAACTCATATACATATGCAAAAATTAAGTGTTCTGTTTTTACTAATCCCGGTGATGATGATGCATCTAAATAAAAGCTATTATATATACATAATTAAATAATTTAGAGAAATGAATAAACAGTTTTTATATTTATGTCAACATATAAATTATAGGCAAATTACATCGTAAAAAATTTAGACGTTTAATATTGACATGAAAAAAAAAACGGTAGTGGAAATAACGTGAAAGAGTTAATTATCATTCGAGCAAGTACTAACAGTAATTATACGTAACCTGTCAATTTGCTGTCATAATCTAACACGTTCTTGAAATTCTACTAGGCTGCAGTCACGCTTATTAATTGTGTTTGAGGTCTAGGTATTTAATATTCATATCTTGCCTAGAAATTAAATAACTACTGCGATTATTTACGAAAGGTGTGTCTTATTTTAAACATTAAAATTATTTTATTTCTTTAATTCTACTTTCATTTAGCGATCAAATATTGACGATTCGTATTTGCTTTTGTAAATGCGGCTTTTGAATTGATGAATTGAAAAACAGATATGATTATTATCACTACTCTAGCACTATCAACTTTAATATACACTATTAAAAGCACATGCAATTGCATGTATGTATATATATATATATATATACACACATATGATACATATATATATATATATATATATATATATATATATATATATATATATACATATATGTATGTATATACACAATTATGGGCACTTCATGATGTGATTTACTGAAAACTCGTAATATTTTGCTTATTACTTCATTATAATCAAGGCAGAAATTAATGAAAAAAATCTTGCCCATTCGGTGAAGAGTCGAATTCCAGTCGTCTGCTTGTTGGGCAGATGATCTACGATTAATTTGCAGAGGTCTTTTTCTTAATTTCCGCCTTCAATATAAAGATGTACTAAACAGAAAATTACGAGTTTCCATTATTTCACTTCGTGAAATTGCACGTAATTGTATATATTCATGTGTGTATGTATGCAAATGCATGTGCATTTAATATCATCTACTGTGCGGTTTGAATTAAAAATCTGTTTCCATAATAAGATTTATGGCGTAATTAAAAAATGTAATGTCGCAGTCCTTGGTAGCTCAATGGTAGAGCATCCGCCCGGCAAGCTAACGACAAGGGTTCATTTCTCATCGAATGTGTAAGGTTTTTTTTATGAATTTCGGTCTTAATTATAACGATGTAGTAGGCTGATAATTAGAAATTTTCATTAATATACTCTATTTTGTACTAATTAATGATGTTATCTTAAAGCATTGAATTTACACGGCAAATCGCCCTGGTGCAAGCGTCAGTCTATATACGCTCTGGAAACTTTATTGCCGATATGCGAGATAGACGCGTCCTCACTTTGTCGTTCAATACATTTTTATATTAGACGAGCGAGAGAGGCATTATTTTTCTGTAACGAAAAGATACGATAAACCCTACGAAGGAATCGTTCGTTAATAACACAAGTCTGCCTGAAGATGAGTAATTCTCTGAAACATATGTAGTAGTCAGGGTGTTATTAATATTTGAGTGATTCCTTTTAACATTCTGACGGCTATTCTAACTAATGTTTGTGAACTAAATATATTTGGAAAAATATGTTGTGAATTTTATTTTATATAAAATATTAAACTGGGCCAATTCCTGTATTTAATATAGTTGATTTCTTACTCGCTGTTTTAATTAAACTTTTTTTAAGAAACCAAACATTCATAAACAAACTATATAATTGCCTAACAGTTTGTTTATGAATGTTTGGTTTCTTTCTTTTGTGTATGTATTGTTATTTTCACCTTTATCCTCCTTTGCCACTTGCAAATTGAATATCCTGTTTTGGAAAACCCGCGATCTGTCTTCACTATTAAACGGTGTTTGAGAATTCTAAAATATTGTTTCGTCCATATACCATCTTTATTAGTTTTGGATCCACCCTTGTATCTCAAAAGCGAGTGGAATTTTGTAACGCGGACATAGATAGGTTCGGGAGGAATGGCAACCCTCTCTTAGGTATATTATACAATATTTTAATTTTGTTTATTTACACGCCCCAATATTTTTTTATTCCAATATTACACAATAGAATAAAGCTTCTCCATTTTTACTTACATTGACATTTATTACTAAAAGCAGCTAATACTTATCACTTCTGAATTTTAAAGATATATTAAATTTTGTTCCTTTCTTCAAGTAGGCTCAATAGCGAACAATAAAAGTGCTGTTATAATATAAATTGCTGTCAGCGTAGGCAGTGAAATATTAATAAAAGCAAGTAACGTATGAGAAAATGAAAAGTAATATTATTATTGCCTACTTTTAAAGGTCATGCAGTTTTATGAATTTGCATATTTTGCATTGTTTTAAATACTTTCCAAAAATCTTTTGTTTAATTGTTTCTAGAAGAGGTTATAAATATTTAAGATGACCCATAAGTTAGTATGGTTTTTATTTAACTCAAAATTTATCAAATTTTTAACAGACAGTGAACTAATTGAGAATACATGAATATTCTCCTGCATTAATATGATGACCTTTCAAGAATCTGGTAAGCTTTCGATTCCACACTTGAAAAAAATCATATGGTTTGGAAGTGAAGAAGTTGTTAAGTTAATTTTGAAGTGCGAGATTGTTATTAAAAACCATTTATGTAAATGGCTCAAACGGTTTTAGAGACTTTGTTGCACTCGAACGATAAGATAATAAAATAATAAATAAATAAATGATTACACAAATCCATAAATTTAAAAACTATTCAGTTGAATAATAACAAGACATTAAAATAACTTCGGCATATTCCTAATAGTTTTTTTCTCAAGGAAGTTGTCTTAGAAACCAAAAACTCTAAGATCTTATGCATCCATCTCATACAAAATTATCATAAATATACCTATCCGATTGATCTAGTTCGTAATGTCGTTTCGATAAATTTTTTGAAATTTATTAATTAACTTGTGTGAAAGTAAAATTGTTGCAGTTCCGAAACCAGGTATATTTTTTCTTGCTTCTTTGTTAACAGTGAATTCCTGACTTGATCTATCCCCAGATTGGAACATTTTGATCTTCGGAGTTTGGTGATACTTTTTCGTGTTCGTTTCTGTTTGTTTATTATCAATGCTGTTAATCGTTTGTTTGTGGATTTTGTTGTTCTCTTTATAAATCTTTGCGTTTTAGATAAAAGTCTGTCTGTGTATAAAGACCACTTACGGTACAACATAATATTTTCATTATAATAGTTCTTTTTCGAAGAGAATGACATTTAAATAATTTTGATACATGCTTAACAATTTTCTAGGCACTTTCACTAGAAACTAAAAACGCAAATCTTATGCATTAACCTTAAAATTCATCATACTTCTACATAATATAGTACAGTATATAATATATCGATAGAAATACGTTTAGCTTTTTCATTATCTGCGAAATAAAGTTATTATCCTCAATCAAGTCGTTGAAGAACTCCAAGTCTTCCAGTTTTCAAGATATATCTTTTCTTTTATTAAAGAAATAAGTTTGAAGTGCGGATGTTTTCCGGTTTATTTAAAACGTACAACTGTCATTCTTTTGTACAGAAAAGGAAATGTGTTAACAGGTTTTTCTAAGGTGTCTAAAAAGTTATTTTTGATCATCCGTATAAATTCTTTATCAAATACGATTTTATAAGTAGTCATCGGCATGTTTTCCTTACAAATAAAAATATTGTAACAGCATTATGTGACATTGTAAATTTTATTATTATTGTACTTGAAAGTATTCTACTTAATTTATCGAGGACATTCGACAGCATAGATCACTACAAATTAACTCTATGCCCTGAAGAAGCCTTTGTATGGGCAGCGTTTTGGACCCCCTTCTCTTTGTGATTTGTTTTAATGACATTTATGCAGTCGAATGTTCTTTGAATGAAAGCAAAACCTTAACGAACAGTTATGTTGATGATACGTTACTCATCATTAGATGAGGATGTTAACTCTAAATATCAATTGAAAAATGGTTCAATTCAAATAATCTTAGCAATAATCATAACTAAACAAATATAATTTTCTTTAAAACTAAAGAAATGGAATATCCATCCACATTGTCTCCCAATAATCACGATTATGATGTACAAAATTCAGCTTCCTTCGGGTTATTTATCGACAAATATCTCAAGTAGTGTTCATATTGATAAAGTTTGTAAAAAATCAGTTCTCTCTGTTTCTGTGTTCGCGTACTCTATGAGATTGTTAGCAAAGAAGTGCTGCACGTAATTTATTTTTGTTTGCTATCCACACTTAAAATTTTGTACCATCTTTTTAAGTGGCATTAATGAGTTGAATCGTGTGTTTGTCTTACAAAAGAAAATTTAACGTACAACGTTACATCTTAATCATAAACAATCTTACAAAAGGTACTAGGAAAGTTTTGCAATATGACGCAACAATGAATCATAGGATGCTTGTTGCTGCATATTGAGATATGTTCATACGTGCATAGCAGCCAGCGCGCCATGTCAATTGGCTCAGTTATTCATTAGTAGTGAGGGTGTACAGTGCTTGCAATGGCATCGTGGTCACGAAATGAGATAAGGGCAGTTTCGCGTTATAATTTCGTGCGTTGTTTAAATATAGACCAGTGCTTCGAAGAAATGACTTTTGCACTAGGTGATGTTTGTCCACATCGCACAACGATATTCAGGTGGTATAGAGAATTCCAAAGGGGAAATTTAATTGTGGAGGATGCTGAGAGGCCGGGAAGACCACGAACGTCAGTTATGGAGGAAAACGTTACTACTGTGATGAAAATGCTTGGCGAGGACAGGCGAGTAACCTACCAATAGATAGAGGGTACTTCAGGCCTAAATGCACCAACAACTCGTTCGATTCCGCATGATCATTTGCACGTGAAAAACCTTTGCTCTCTGGGTGCCGCATCGACAGACTGAAGAGCAGATGACACGACGTGTGACTTGGTGCCGGGAGATACTAAAAAATTTAATAAGGGACAATCTCCGTATGTGAACAACATCGTGACAGGAGATGAGACTTGGCTGTACTATTACGATGTGCCGACCACAGCTCAAAACAAAGTTTGGGTCTTCGATGATGAGGACACACCCGTAATTGTCAGAAAATTCCGATCTGTAAAGAAGAAAATGATAGCTGTATTTTTCAAACCGAGTGGAATTATGGAACTCGTCGTTTTGGACATACAGAAGACAGTCACAGCTAATTGGTATACTGAGCAGTGCCTGCCTAAAGTCATTCGATCTATGAAGAACCTGCAGCCAAAGTCAAGAATGGACACCTGTTTCCTTCATTACGATAATGTTCCAGCTCACCGCGCCAAAGCCTGAACCGAATATTTGACCACGGCAGGATTGAAACTTCTCGAGCACTCTCCCTACAGTCCAGGTCTTGCTCCCTGCGACTTTGCACTGTTCCCGCATGTGAAAATGAAGTTAGAAGGGAGACGGTTTTCCAGTGATGAGGACCTTCTGCGGACTTCTACTTTTATTCGAACAAGAACATTTGCCTGCAATTAATGTCTTTAGGCACGGGTACTTTACTAGACACAAGACCAATTATTGCTGTCGTGAACATTGTTTACTATTGACTGAAAAGAGTCCAAATTGTGACATGTAAGACTATATAATAAGTTACTTATTTCACTAAAGCAAATATGTAACCTTAATGCTCGCAAACGGTTGCTTTATTAACTATTACGGGAAGTAGAGTCTTAAAATTTTGAACAATTCTTAATTTATAAGTTACGCAGCATAATTATCTAAAATATGAATCACTAATTTTGGCTACGTTGGCGTCATTACACTTGGGACTTTGTTGGTGATTCAAGGAAACTGCTATTTATTTTCTATACTAAATTATTTGATAAAAGTGAAGTAATGTTTATTAAATCTACGTACACGTACTTAAAAGTATAAAAATTTGGTAACATCTAATATAAAGGCTTATATTTCGTTTATGTAACCTTTAAAATTACTTCTAAAAATCGTTTACGTACGCACTTTCGAAACTCAATTTAATAGCACATTCGAGTTATTAAAATAGAAAAGAATTCTGGTTACAAATCTTACAAGCAAGATATCAACATGACCGATCTATTATTAGAATTTCAATGTCGCAGGAATATAAATAAAGCTAATTATTTTTTCGCTCGAATTTTTACACCAACAAAAACGTAAATATACATCGAGTTTATAAATAAACGGATTTAGTGTGTTTATTATGGTGAACTACCGAGGAATTCGTTACTCAAAAGAGAGAAAATCGCGCGTGAAGATGACGCATTAATTTACATACATTCATTTAACACAAAGTGTGTGGATAGTATTGTTAGCACGTTTTCCATGTTAATTGGGAGAATTTACTTATTTCGGTTTCATGTAATTAATGTCGCTCACATTGCTGTGCGTAATTAAAATTTTATGAATAAAACAATAGGTTTCTTCATATGGAAAATAAAGAATCAGTACGTTCTACTTTGTTGTTATTTACTTTTTTAATGGCACGGCTATATGAAAAACACTATGTGACAAAAAAAACGTATCACCCGTGAAAGCTATATTTCGTACAAATATTTATTATATTAACAATAATAAATGTTTCAATTTCCATTGAAAAGTGCATATTCTTTAGTAAAGAAAATTTAATAATGAATTACGGATCCACGTAACGAATACATTCTGCTATTCACCTAGGCATGCTTCTAGTAGCAGTCTATAGTTGCGAATTACAGCATTAAAATGCTTGTTCGAGTATGATAAAATTATCAGAAGCTAGGCGATATAAAAAGGAATGGTACTACATGTGGCGGGTATTACAGTTCGTAAAATTGCTAGAAGGATGCAAAGAAATATTGCTATAGTTATTAGTTGTCGGAGACGTTGGTCCCAAGAAGGTAGGCAACTTCGTAGAAGAGGCTCTGGAGGCCCTATAAGACCCACCGAACGGTAAAATATGAGATTAAGACTGCTTGACTTTAGGGTTCAACAGGTCTGCGCGAAATGCCTTATATAGGCTATGGAATAACAATGCGTTTCATATATTGCTATATTCGATTGTTTGGATTAATTTGCTGTCATCCAATAATAATACTGCCTCTCACTACTGCGGATGTTTTTAGACGAAGACTGGAACAATATCAGTTATTGTCGAAGAATAAAAAGGCAGAATCTGTCTCGTTGACTTTCGAGGTCGTTATCCATACTTTCTTTATCTTGGCTTCCGGGCTGGAATCGCGTCTTCGACAATGCTGGCATCGGCGTTTCGTCACCTTGTGACTTGTATGGGACATATTCAAGGCTTGACGGTCACGCTTAAACTCGATTTCACCGCGACTACAAGTGGTGACGTAACGTCAGTGTCAGTATTGTCAAAGACGCGGTTCCAGCTCGGAAGTCAAGATGAAGAAAGTAAGGAAAAAGGCAGTTTTTGAATTTTTTTGTGGAAAGTGAGGCAGAGGATTGATGGTTTGGAATGAAATTAGCATAGGAAGTAGGACTATTGAAGGTATTCCTTCGCGGCCATTTAAACGTTCAAAGATACGTTTATGAAATTCTAGACCTATTCGCTTTACCATATATCCAGGTGTCAAATAATGACACATTCCAGCAAGAACATGGAGACGGAGATGGCGCTAGAATATGTCAACCGCTACATAATGATTCTTGCGAGAGGTCAACATCAATACCCTCGATTGACCTGCGCGGTCTTCAGATCTATCATCTAGAACATGTCTAGGATATGATAGTAAGCTCCCTAACTCTCCAATGAGTATACAACAGCAACATGGTGCCCTACAAGTTCCTTGGAATGAGCTTTCATAGGAGTCTATAGAAAATCTTAGTAGAAGCATGCCCAGACGAATCCCAGAATGTATTCGTCTACGTGAAGTGGCAATTTAAATTTTCGCTATGAAGGGTATGAATTTTTCAATGAAGATATATGTATACCTTTGCTGGGTGATTCGTTTTTATTGCCACATAGTATAAATTATATTTAAAATTGATGAAGTAATAAAAAGTAAAATTCCTTTATTCGTTTAAATGTTTAAAGTTATAGAAGCGATTTAAAATATTCTTTTACTGTTTACTAAGTTATATTATTTCAAGTAATATATATATATATATATATATATATATATATATATATATTCGTAAACTACCAATTTACATTAATATCCTTTGGTTCAAGAAAGTTATTTAATTTAAGCTACTCTTAGTTAAATGAAATTTTACATCACTTGACACCCAGCTACCTTAACTTTGAAATTTCAAATAGTGCAATCTACGTTATTTCATTTCCTTTCAGAGAATAAAAAGTATTCCCATTTTACATTATAATACTAGATTTAAAAAAATCCTTCTGTGAGTGATCAAAATTCTCTCCGTTATTGATTAAACAATAGATGCGCCTGTTTTTTAATGATTATTTTATTCACGTATTAATTCAGTAACGATTATATTTTTAAATAAGCTCTTAGAAGGAAATGAGGTGCTCTTGTTCTTATTGAACATCTACCCATTTATTTCACAGGAATTTAGCTTTAGTTCGATTCTTTCTCTATTGCTTATGCTTTCTAATCACAGAAGATGGAATTTGAAATAAGCTAGGTAATGCGATCATCAACTAAAGGACTTAATAGTTCAAATAGTTTTTCGTTCGAAGAGCAAACAAAAAAAAGTATATTTTATATAATAGTAGTAGTGAATTAAAGTAAATATTGCAATGAATAGGAGTAGTACACTTATATTACTTAACAATTATTCATTATTTCTTTCATTTGGAATTCAAAGTATTTCTATTAATAGCATATTTCATTAAAATACAATACTAGCAATCTAATTAAAAAATTACAGCCCAAATAGCAGACCATATTTTCTAAAAACAATACAAAACAAAACACAATACTTATGAAAACGTTGATTAACCACTCTATGTAACCAGACCAATAGTCTTTCGCATATTTTTTGATGAGTTTGGTATTAAGGAAAAATTTTGCTCTGAAAATCAAAGCAACTTCTTCCTAATGCGTCGAAACTAAATGATCTAAAATTTTAAGAAAGTTTACAGATAGCAATTGCAATGTAATTATCTTCGTTATACATTGTGTACAAAATATCTAATCTACTAACCCAAAAATAATAACCAAAAATTCGAGAGGGAGCAGGAATTATTAATCAATTCTTCATGTTTAGAAAAGTAAAAATTAAAATATTATGAATTGCAGTGATTATAGTGAGTTCGTGGTTTAAAGAAAACTAATAGTTTAATAGAGCAAAGAGTTATTTACAAAGTCCTACTTTTCAAATGTTCAACTCTATCTCTCATTTTTCCAAGATGTATTTTACCTAAGCAATCTACAATTACTGCTATATGCTCTATGTGTGTGGTTCGTTACAGAAAATTTTTTGCATATATATATATACATACAAGATACCTTAGATAAAAGTGTTTAAATCAATGTGGTTTATACAAATTTTGGTCGAGCTTTTTTATCCTTTGGGTTCAGTAATATATATATATATATATATATATATATATATATATATATTGCCTTCAAACTTTTGGACTTCATTTAAACCGGCCAACAAATTACGTTTACTTTAAAGGCTATAGATTTCATACTTATATATCTGTGTGTGGTTCGTTAGGGCTTTAGCTTCAGCCCCCTCTTATTTATATTTTTTGTTAATGATCTCATATATATATATACATACAAGTAAGTGTATCTGTTGAACGAGGACATGAATACGACGGCCGTTTCTTCTTTGTTAAGATGTGCCAGGCAGTCTTTGTTTTCGTTCAACAGATATTATAATCACGGTCATATAAAGTGACATATATAATAAGTACATAATTGAGAAGATTGGATCTCCATGTCAGTTTCAAATGTTAAAGCATATTTGTCTGACATAGCAGTTAGGACCGGGTACTGTCTATAATAACTGCAACCTGACTTGTGCGTTATATCAGCATATATATATATATATATATATATATATATATATATATATATATATATATACAGACATGTGCACAGAAATAGTAGTCACAAAGTAGGACTTATAAATAACATTTACAACGGACAACTCTAACGTAGCTATATTGAAATGATTTAAAGTCCCCGAATATATCTCGTAGTTTCCGGTAAAGTACCGAATACGAGGGGTATTCCTGAGTTTACTAGACATACACTGATATTTGCCAATACATTAAAATAGCAGAACCATAACTGGCGGTACTAAACACAGACATAAGAAGTTATGACTGTTACAGAACAATTTAACAATTTTTTAATCATCCACGTCTGTTGTAATATGGGGCGAGCAAAACATTGCTCGTCGAAAAAAAGAGCAGTTATACTCGATCTACTTAACAGAGGCTAAACCTACTGGCAATTACAAAGTAGATTATCGTTTGCTAATGAACACGTACAATGGTACGACAAAAAGTAGCATAATATGCTATAGTCTGATGAATCGAAAATAGTCTTTCTAACATTCGCGTTTTGGATTGACCGGCAGAACCGCCAGACTTAACCCCATTGAAAATTTATGGGTGGATTTGAAAAAGACTGTATCTCCGGCTAAGCCGCAAAATATTGACGATCTGTGATTATGCCAAACCGAATGGCAATCAATTTCAGCAGAGACATGTAGGCAACTGGTGAACTCATTGCCCCACAGGTATCAAGAGATGAAAAACAATAAAAATCAAGCAACAAAATATTAAGTATTTGAATTCAACTAACTAAGAAAAAATGACATTTGATTAGTAGTTTGGCATGACTGCTATTTTAATGTACAATTATTTTTTGTCTTAGAATATAAACAGTTTTATATGATCTTTGGTATTAAGTAACCTATTTATTTATTATTATGTAACATGTTATATAATAAAGAGTACAATAAACTTGAATTTATTTTCTTTAACGTATAAATTGATATTTGAGTAAATTTAAGACCACTACTATTTTGGTGCATATAACTCTATGTACTTGATGAATCTGGGAACTGCCTTAAGCTTTGAATTAAATTCAGTAAATAGAATGAAAGCTTCTAAAGTACTCAAATTTTGAACAGGACGCTATCAATCGTGGGGGAAATTTTGAGTAAGTCTGCTTACAGGTTTGGATGATTAACGGTAAAAACGTGGTACTGCATTCGTTGCCAATGTTGTCAGAAGTAATGTGGACGCACCAAATCTTTTATCTCTACTTAATTTACTTAATTTCCTTGTTCCGCCATTTTTTTTATTATTTTACGAACAACTTATATGTATTATTCGACAATTTGTATAAATTATTATTAAGAAACTAACAAAATTTGTAAGGAAATATAATATATTATTTAAACTGGTGAAACTGAAGAGAGCGACTCTAGAAACAATACTCCTGGATTCTTAGATTTTCAAAAAGTTTTTATTCGTTTAAAAAGAGAAGACAACGAAAATAAAAAGTAATATGGTGAAATCATAGAATTTATTATAATTCCAATAGAGCAAACAGATCTTCGGACTCAATAAATGCCTCAACACACTTAAAGTATTTGCTATTAAATACTGATTTAGAGAAAATAACTCTCAACGTCCCGGCAGTTGGTAAATATGTAATTTTGTTTTCATATTTCATTTTTATATTTTAATTTCACTTATAATGCCTAATACTTCACATTTATGTATACTCACGTAGTAGCGATTACCCGCATGTGAAATAAATAATCAAATTAGCAGTTATTATTTTGAAGAATTTACAGCAAAATATCAAATACTATACTAAATTATATGCGACACTACTTATAAGTAGTAAGATCAAAATAAGTATATTTGCGAAATTGTGTAAAGGAATTTGACAATTTTTTTACTTATACGCATTTCAAATAAAGAGAAAAATATCCTTAAAAATACACATGTGCCAAACGGGCCTGTGTTTTAAATAACACCCATTTGTTTTTATATGTTGAACTTCTAAATTCCCAACACTGCTTGTTATGCATGACGAGATGCAGACATAATACGTGATTATTATGAGAAAACGCGGAAGTATGGAAATAAATGTACATGTTGAAATACCTATTGTTAGTGGAAGAATATAAAAAAACAATATAAATTGAAGTATGGCAAACCAATCTATTAAAGTTTATTTAATGCGATGATGCGACTGAAAGAAGGAGAGCTTTTGCCATTTAATTCTTACTAGAAGTACATTTTCACTTATGTTTGGTAAAAAACTATAACGTGAAAAGCTTTACTGCACGATAAAGTATTTGAATGAAAAATAAATTTATAAAAAATACTGTCGAATTTTTAAAAAAATTGTCCTTCGAAAACGACGCATCCATTTTTTTTCTCGATATATGTTAAATATTCTACATTATGATGTTCACAGTAATAATATGAATAATATGAATTATATATATATAATTATTATATATTATATATTCATATTATATAATATGAATTATCACATTCCTTTGTGAGTGTTTTAATTCTCTCTAATATTAAATTGTAATGGAACCGGTATAATTTATTTTCATCTTTATATCAAGGTAATTACATACGAATAGGGATACTTGTATATGTACGGAGATAGATCCGAGAATCTGTAGAACGAGTCAGAAAGAGACATTTTGGGGAAAATCGTACTTATTTTTTACACGTCTACAGCTCTACAAATTCAGTCTAAGGCCTTTTGACGTTTTAAAAAAATAAGAACTATCCAAATCTTCGAAATATCTTACAGCTTTCAGTATTCGATGAGAATATCTTTCTAACCATCATTTGCCAAGTCTGGTGATGTACGTTAAATCAACTGCATTCGTAATTCTTGCAGTTTCGTCAACGTACTGCGTGAGCAAACTCAAGTGAAGTGTGGTGGTATCATAAAGGTCACTAGTTCAATTTCAAATGTTGGCTAAATAACTTAATAGCAAATTATTCTCACACGGTTCTTGGCATTTGACAGATGAGAAATTTACAAATGTACTTATAATAGCCAGAAAATTAGTCAAAATACGAGGGAAGACAAAACTAAATAAAAAACGAACTAAATAATTTAACCAAAAATACGTAAGTAAGTAAAAACAGCGTATCGGTAATACTCAGAAATTCTTATGGACAACTTACGAAAACTAAAAAAGATGAAACTAGGGACCTTTATGATACCACCACACTTCAATTGAGCTTGCTCACCCAGTATATATTGACTTGTGGTACAGAGTACTGTCCTGATGGTACTAAACTTTTTTCTTTATCAGATGAGGTCTTTTTCGGATGTGTTCCTTTAGCCTGTGTAATACTGACGATTAGACTCTCCTGCTATTGCAATTCTGTGTTGTTAGTAGTCTAACTAATAGGTAACTAATATTCTGCCAATAGACGAAATCGTCTTAGCTTTTTTTCTAGTTGGTTCATTAATTTTTGTTCATTGCTTTGAATGTTCTTTGATTACCTTGGAGCAGTGAAGTCGCAAAAATCGTATTCATTGCGTTTGTGTGGACATTGTTGCACAATAGTCATTCTCACTCGCTTTTGATGGATTGTCAGAAGATGCGCAGACATAGAACCCATCTAGTACTAAGCTTTCTCATGGCAAAATGTTGGTGGTCGTATCAAATGCTTACATTATCGGTATCTCTCTCAACTTTACTCAGCGATATGGCTTTTTCTCAATTGGTTCTTCATCAGGAACTGTTCTGTCAGAACGTAGTGCATTCTGTGCTTGTCTTACCGTGCTTAAATTGATCAAGCCGGTGTACAATGGTGATTCTTTCAAAATATACGGTTATTATGCATCAGTACTGCAAAATACTTGGGTAAACGATGATATGGGGTATAGTTCAAATGTAATTATTATTTTAGTAGAATGTTCAGTTTAATACATTTCCGCAGTAAGCACTAACAAACAGTTAATTCTAGTATGTAAGGACCACATTCTTCTATAGTTTACAGCATTTATCGGAGATTTGCCGGCATATTTTTCATATTTTCTATGTCATCGTTATATGCTCTTCGTGAAAATATCGACTAAAATCTTTAATTTGTCGAATTTTAGGGCCGCTAGGAATGTTACAGTCCTCGAGCACACAACTTATGTAGCTGTGTTGTTTTAGAAGCGTTTCACTAAATTTTAACAAAATACCTTTAATTATCTTAATAAATTGAGAGAGAATAAAATAACTGCCAAAAGCAGTCGTTGACCTAATTATGATCTTCCTTAATTAGTGCATAATGTGAGGTTAAGAATAAAATTACTACAGAAACTTAATACCTGTTCAGTAAAGCCAAAAATTGTTGTAGAAGTGATTTGTGTTGTACAACTAATAATACGACAAAAAACTCGACGAATATATTTTGGACCTGAGAAATTATAATTTTTAGGTCTTTGGAGAAAGGTCTATATTTTTTGTGTGAAAAATGAAATAGGAGAAAACGCTATTCGAATGCATCGCTGCCATAGTGAAGAACACAGGTGGCACAGCCCTAACTTAGGACAAGTTTTGCATAGGTGGAACAGGAAACGTTCTTGGAGGTAATGTTATTATACGAAAAGTGAATTCTCCAATATTTATTCGACACTGTGATCGAAACAGGAAAAAGTACCCGAAATACATCACGATAATTTGCAAAAATTATTGATGTGTACAAGTAGCTTGGTATCTTACAAATAACATACGTATCCCTCCTCAAAATCTCAATCCAATTCCTTGGAATAGGATTGAGGTTTATTAGAATAAATTAAATAAAAAAATAACAAAGCATTATCCTATTTCATAAGAATATTTTTGGCAGCTTCTTGTTTCCGAATGAAAAGTTTCGGCCATAGTGGATGAAAGGAAAACATTTCATTGAAGAAGTAATATAAAAGATAAAATGTCCATACGATTATTATACGGAGTATTTATTTTTTGTTTGTACTTATCGTTTGGTTATAGTGACAGAATTAATAATTTTTTTTATTTTATTGCCTTTACTCTTTTCAACTTTTAAAGAGGTATCCAAATTTCTGTGAGCAATAGTGAATACTAATTTAAAGCATTTAATATTTCCTGGACTTTTTAACCTTCACCATTTTAAATTAATTTAATTAGGAAACCAACAATGAGTATAAATTAAACGAAAATAGACGCAACATCAATAACGGTACGTGTAAGGTGTTAATTATAATATTATGAGTCAGAAAATAAAGGGCGTCACTTTGGAAATACAATTAAGTTCAAAATTAAATCATAAAACAATAACAAGAAAAGAAGAGAAATATATAAGTCAAAGAAGACCAGGGGAAAAAACATGAATAAAATGTCGGTTTATTATTTAAGAACTTGACATCAAATCTGCAATAACTGTGTGATCTAAAGCTGTACATTTTCTTTTCTTCAATAGATTTGATTAAAAAGGACCAAGTAATTTAGAAATTTCACTTTTCGAAATTGTGAAGTTGAAAGTTTTTTAAAGCATTGTGTTTAAACCTATAGGAAGTGTTCCAGTATTTTACGTTTACCTTTTTGATCAACATTACGTCAGCGTTTTAGCCACGTGGTCCTAGTGCAATTCATACATTTCTATTTCGTACAAAAGCTTTCAAACGCAAATATCTGTGGTCGTTCGCAAACGAGTGCTTCATTCGATATCACTTCTAGCGAACAGACAACCATTGAAAACTACCGGTTGTCGTCATTACGCTCTGAAAACTTTCTCGTGTCACAAGAACTACTCCACACGATTCCAATCAGATAAATTAAATATTTGATTACTGGATGTCTTGAAAGTTTTTCACATGTTATTTGCATTCGAATAATTTCTTCTTTGCTGATACAGGTTAAAATATATTCAGTATTTTTCTTCCTGATTTAAAATTCTTTTGTTAATATAAAGCAATAGTAATTACAACAATAATAATCATGATAGAGGTTATGTACGCCTAAAACTGCTTAAATTAAAATTTGAAAAATGTATGTACGTTCTTTGACATATAAAGAAATACTTATTACTTCAATTATTTAAAAAAATGCCGTAGGCCAGTATCCTAATTATATAAAAAGCTCAAAAATAAATTCAAAGAGTAATAACCGGTGACTCTTAGTGCGTCAGTAATTTAATGCTGCACAACTTCCGGATAATCTAAGAAGTAATACACAAAAGTAAGCATTACGAAGTACATGAACCCATTCATCCAACTATTTGTATCTAGTAATACACAAAAGTAAGCATTACGAAGTACATGAACCCATTCATCCAACTATTTGTATCTAAGTAAATAACAATAGAATATTGAAAAGGAGTTAGTCATCAGACCTGAAATAAGATAAACTAGATCTTCCTCACTGGAGAAGATTCATTGAGTGGGAATACGATTAGTTCACAAGCTTTCAAACCACCAAAATAGCTTATAGATTGTTATTATCTAATTGATGTATTTTAGTAAAATAACAAAATATTTGTAACACATTCAAACGTAGTAAACATTATAAATTTCATAATTAAGAAAAATTGTAGATCACTGAAAGTTGATATATAACCCCTTGCCAAAATAATTTTCGTTTCCTGTATACGTATTTCTACAACTAAGTTGTCACCATCAGCAGATAATTAAACAGTGTCGCACCTGGATAACTACGGTAAAAATACCCGTACGAAAACAAATTCCGCACGTGATCCGTACCGCTGAAAGCCAAAACGTACACTGAAGAAAAATTGTGTTTTAAAATATATACCCTTATGTTTCAATATAATCATCTTTCACTTCTAAACATTTATTTTAAAATTTAGTATATATGAAAGTAGTTTAAAAATAGGCCGTCTAAGACGTTTATTTGTTTAGGATTATCCATTTGTATTTATAGTTTTATTAGTTAAGATTTCCTCTTTTTTATTTCATTTAGGGCATTTCTTTTATCGTTAGTTTTCTTTGTTATTGCTGTTTAGTCTTTTATTTTATAAAATTATTTCTTCTACACTTCCACTGCCAATTGAGCTGGTGATCACGAAAATTACTGTTGTTAATAGTTAGTCTTTCTTGCAAAATTTACTGTAAAAGCATGGATATTAAAAGAAAATGGTGTTTTGTGCAACATTACCAAATAATTTTGTTGCTAAGCTATAATTGGAAAAATTGGATTCAAACATGCTTCCACATTAACTGCTTCATGCGAGTATTACACCACATATGCGAATATATCATAAATCAGTTCCCAGAATGTCAATTATTACATGAAAATTAGGAATTTGTGCCTTTCTCTGCATTTATCTCCAACACCGGTGCTTATACCACGGGGAACGTGTATAGAGAATTGTTTTCTTTCCTCGGAATATTAGGAACGTAATTTTTCATTTAGGAAATGATGCTCACAGAATTATTGAATGCAATGTTCTAGAGAAGTGATGGTTTCTTGATCAGTTCAATTTATAGTTTGTATTTATATTTAAGCAAAATGCTATCCGTTATAGAACATTTTGAGAAAAACAACTGAATTTAATAAAGGGATTAATACTTCATATACGTTATTACATAAATTGAAGTCATTTCCTAACCATTTTGGCAATAAATAAAAGAAGAACAAGCATGGCTTTAATCGAAAACTGGTATTTTTAAAATTAAGTATTGAAAAGTATCGTAGTTACTTTGATTTCTTCTAAACAGATTCTATTTTTGAGTAATTAAATGCTGTCATTAAAATTAACTAAAGTTCATATTGCAGAGTTTTTTTCGATAAGTATTATTTATACCGTTCATAGCATTATTCAAGTTCGATTATAGGTAGGTATTCTAAAGTATTCTTATTCTCCTTTCCGCCCAAATATAATTTTAGCTTCTTACGTGTTCAAAGTTGACGTATGCATACATAAATATAACGCAATCATGCAGATCGAAGTCTTCCATTTGACGCAGACCGAGAAATTTTATTGAAAATCTATTGTCTAAACTATGTTTAGTCGGTCTCGATCTATATTTAGATGGAGTCACTCCATAAATAGTTAAATTTAGCTGTACTTACCTATCGACTGTGATGTTAAAGTTAAATAGAGTTTCTATTTCGATTTTATGGTTTGTTCTCTTGAATGTTAGATGAAACATTCTCTCTAGAAATAGAAGTCTAAATTAATCGAGTCGATTTTTATGAATTAAATTTATTAAGTTTTTATATTCCATTATGTACTAGTTTCCATCTCTATTTCATATTAGCTACATTCTATACTTAAACTGAATTGGGAAAGTTAACATGATATTAGGATTGTCTGCTTTTTGAGGAAATGTAAGCTGAAATTCCTAATCTTCATTACCTTGTTGGAATTTGTGCAAATAAATGAATGGAATATAACGCTGTTAAAACCCCCGTCTTGCGAAAGTGATACGAAATAAGTATTACGTACATAAATATTTATAATCGCCTACGAATTTAATAGTTTGAGCTGGTGTTACGTATTTTTTATGTCTAGAAACTTCTAATTGCTGGTTATCGTATTATATATAGACACTGCAGGCGCTTTATACTACCTACCTTATTTTAAATAGATTGCTTGTTTATACTAACGTTTGATGACTAATTATCTCACTTTCATGCTCAGAATTATACTTTCTTTGGATTAACAAACAATTCTAAATCATCAGTTTCGCGGGTATTGTTTTATAATACTTACAATTATTTGGAGCTGTTATCCTATCAAAGAACACACATCTAATATTTTTCTAATTTAAATTGTTTTCTGCAACATTATCGTTGGCCTAAATCAGCTAACATTGTAGGTTAAATTTTTAGTAATAAACCTTAATATTCACTTAAAGTTTTTTAGGAAATTTTATCGGTAAATTTGATTGAAAATTGAAAGGAAAATAAACTGGAATTTGATGAATTTTAATATGGAGACGTGGTACCGGGTACTGGGCGAAAATGATTAACTATATCTATATCCCCTTTTCGTACTATCAAAGCGTAAGAGTTGGATTGTTTGATAATACTGGTGATGAAATGTGGGTTTTCTGTACAAATAAGAAGTTAAATCAAGAGTTCAATGGTAATACTTATTATCTTTGAAAATATAGGAATTTAAGGAAATATCTCCTATTAGAAAAATCGTGGTCATTATTATGTAACATTAATTCATTGAACATAAGAAGGCGCTCATTACGCAATTCTGAAAAACTTGGGCATAATGTTTAAAATAAATGTAAATTGTTATTTAATAGAATGATTTTTATGCACAAGCGCAATGAGCAATTAAATGCCTGAATGATATCTTATGGGGCAAGAATGTGGCCAGTAAAAGAAAATTTTTTTATAGGTCATATCTTTATCATGCCATACCGTATATACGAAACAAATTATCAAAAGAATGCTATTATATGGAACTATATAGAATATAACTTAAAGTATAGCAGAGATGTGGAAAAGCAAAACAGAAGCCTTGGAGATGTATGCGATTAGACGGGGAATAAGACTATCACGGGAGATAGGATTACAAACGAGAGGTTAACGGTATATGGGCATAGAAGACACTATAATAGAAGAAATACAGCGGAAAATAGCTCGTATGTTGTGGCCACGTTAAAAGAATGGAAAATCTTTAACTTCTTAAACAAATGTTAAAATTATTACCTCCTGGTAAGCAAAAGAAGAGCAAACTCGGAGAAATTTTAATGGAAAGAACACGAAGATTGATGAGTGGGAAGGGTCTACAGGAAAGTCAATGGAATCACCGACAATAATAAAAACTAAAATAAAAACTCTAAACCAATATTTATAGATATATACGTATATGTATATATAATGGCTAAAGAATAGAAACAACTACTATTACAATCGTTTCGTCAATTCAAGGATCATCAGGCTGCCTCGCTTCATGTCAGAAGATGTTAATTGTCGAATTGATTAGAAAATAATAAGATTAGTAATTAGAGAAATTAGATCTTAATAACTTCAGTATCTATCATCCTCTTTATGAGACCAAATAGTCGATTAACATCAGCTGACGAGTACCAAAACTGCCTCATGGGCTTTGCATAGACGAAACTATCATCGTAATCATTGTTCTTATTTTGCAGATACTTTTATTTGTTTGTATTGGTTTTTTTCTGATAAATGCATATGCCATAGTTGCGTACTAGAAACAGAAATCCTAATTTTTAGAATTAGATGACAGCCGTGCCATCACTGACACTTATTAACAGATAACAGATTTTCGAACAGATCGCTTTCAGAAGATACGCATTCGTCAATGATTGTGGGAAACGAAATAGCTTAGGAATCATTGGCTTAGTACATAGCGGCGTGATAGTACCTGGAAGATTTAGCTGGAAATAAGGATATCACCAGCTTTTGACTTATGACTTAAATGAATAGTCCTAAAACGCATATACATACAATTCGTCGAGCACTTGATATACGATAAACTTCTTTGCTTCTTTGAAACCCATAATTTGTCACTGCAGTGCGCAATTGAAACGTGATGATATAAGCAATGAAGGTGATGTGCAACCAGCACCATTAAAAAGTTGCTGAAAAATCGACACAAAAGAAATATCTGTCTAACATCTCTAACATAGCGACCACATCGACCGAACATATGGACATAGACATGTTCACACTGTAAATAAACTAGGTGATGCGAATCTTGAATTGTTATGAGAATATGAACGTTAATTAATCACTTGCAAGTGTTTAGGAAAAACGAAGCTGATTTTTTGCTAAAATTATAGGGTTAATTAGACCTGTTTTTTGGATCCAAAGATAATTTTGTTAGGCTTAGGAAAGAACCAAACAGATAACGGATCATGTTGCGTCGCTCTATTAGAATAATTAGTAGTAGCGATTTCCGAAAGATAACTAGGAATAGCTGATAGAAAAATGTTCTGTCATCACAAAAATGCTCGTTTTCGAAATTGGATCAACTGAAAATTAGGGTTGAGCCTTACTCTCAAGTCTCTAAAATAGGGTGTGAGGCATGATCAGTATTACCAATAATACTATAATTATAGTATTTGTATGATAATTACTTCATTTGTTATAAATATGTAAATGTGAACGTAGTGCGCAAAAAATACTGTAATTTCATATTTCTTATCAACATTCCAAATCTCGTAGATTCACGTATAATGGTATAATGACACACGGAGTACACTGACATTACATATTTTATTGTATCATTACCACGAAATTTGAATAACTCAGTATCGTCCAATAGTCCATATTCGATTTGATTTATGAATATAGAGAACGATCAAAAAAAGAAATATTTCGCGGACATTATTCATGGAACTATTATTTGTAAGAGGATAAAGAACTCATGGAAACATGGTGTCTAATTCTAATACTGTATTCGGTGATAGCGTGAGAGTTTAGCGCACACTATTGATTAAATCATTATAAATATATTTCGTCATAGTTAGTGCTGCATTATACATTGTTTAATGAATTAGTATCTTGAGAAAAACTATACTTCCCTCTATCCTACAAACAAGTAATTGTTCGAAATAAGAAAATGTATAAAAGTTCGTGTCCATCTCGCCAGATGTACAACTAAGTTGCCACGACAGGTATATGGATAGAACACTTTAAACTAGGCACAAGCCATGATGGACAAGTAAGAAAACAATTTAAATGTTAATAAGATTCTGATTGCAACACGCTTCGAGTCGATCCATTTCTTTGTTTCGGACAATTGCATGTTTGTACGGTAGAGAAAAGTATAACTTTATCTTATTTTTCACTCTATCGCAAAAAATATGTTAAACCTACAGGGAATAATTCGCTAATGAGAACACAGAGTGCTTGATGAGAGTTGAGTTACTCGAAACGTATCTTAATTAGAAATTTATTAACATTTGAATTGTTTTCTTGCTCTTCCAATTAGTATCTTGTTATTCTTGGTGATATTTCGATTATTCTTTGTTATTATACATAATAGCTCCTCTGAAGAACCCTCGTCAAAATTGAATTTAGTTTCAATTAATATTGTACAATGTTTAGACGTACATTTTTCCGGTAACTTGACTTGAATTTTAAATAAATTTATTTTTTTTTGCACATAATTTGTATTGCGTTTAATTTTCTCAAATTTATTATTATTATGTTAAGTTATACTAAGCATAATAAAACTCAAACATAATCCTTGTCTTCCTTTATTTATTGTTTTTTACAAATGTGCCATATTAATTTGGCGTTTATGTTATAACAGCGTACAACACAGATGGCAAATCTGAACATAGTTCAAGTGACTTCTATCCATTCTTCAAATTTAAAATTTTCCTTGCTTCAAAAAGTCGGATGAAGGACTTATTACAGTAACGAAGCGTTATTTTGAAAAATTGCATAATGACACTTTAGCATAATTGATACAAGTGCGCTGAAGTTGAATAAAGATAACAAAAGATACTTTCGTTTTGAATCTCACTTCCCTACAAATTACACTCATATGTCAAAAATGGCCGAAAGACATGATTATTTTTGAACAAATCTCCAGATTCGCGATAGCGTACATCTTCGTCAAGAAGTTTAGTGTTGCAAATAACACATTTTGTTATAATCCTAGTATATTCTAATGTAGGAAAACTATTTAGAAATTTATTTACACCTATTGTAGTTAGCAATCTTTTGCGAGGCAACTTGGCATCATTGACATGATGGAAGCTATTACCCGGTTACACGGAGGATTGTTCAATCTTAATAATTATACAGGAAAATTAAACAAAGTGTACGTTTATTTTCACTGCAATAAATCACTATATGTTTACCCTTCAGAGTTTTATATTAATTTATGACTTACATAAATAACAAAGGCACCGTATCTTATTAAAGTATTCAAAGAGTTGTTTGTATTTTGCATGTTTTTTACCAATGTCATTATTTGGACAATGCGTGTCAATGCATTACATTTCGTGAATTAGAAACAATTATCACGCCAGCTTTTAACGAATGCCGAAAAACTTAAAATATTCACTTCGTTATATTTAGAGAAATAATAATCTCAATTATTGCGATTTTCGTAATGGTTAAAAATAATTTTTATGAAAAGGCGAAAATTTATAAATACACTACTTACTATTACACTACTATAAACTTAAATTAGTCGGTATCACGCTAGAACGTCATACAAAACACCCACGAATTCCTCATTCGGAATTCTATATTTATATAATTCATAATAAAATTTCTATTCCAAGATTGTTCAAGTTTATATTTGTCGCTATTATGCGATAAATTTATTTCATTTGGGACCTAGTGCAATTAATTTACAATTGAGAAGTTCGCTCGTTAAATTATGTGACGGCAACTTTTTATGAGCGCAATAATTTCCTCACAGAAAGTTAAATCAATAAATTTAATGTATCTGTTTACGATTCATTTTATTATTACGGCTTCTTTCTCCTAATGTTGTCTATAAATAATAATTAATTGTCAGTGTTAATTGGCTTTGGATTTTATAATTTGTAACCTAGACTCTTTTAATAGTTGAAAAATATCCATACGTCACGACGAATTGAATCCTTTTTCTACAGTTGTAAAAATATGATAATTTTAAGCATTTTAAAGTAATGTAAAAATATTATGTGGTAAAAACTTGTAATTTCTAGTAGGAATCGCTGCCTAAGGAATCTTATTAGTTTAATTTTCAATACCTGAATCTTATATTATCTTGTGTATGTATGTATTATAATAAAAAGTTAATCAACTGGCTTGAATAGAACTTGTTAACATAATTCATGTTTTATTCTTGGAATTAATGTGTTTTATAGGTAGTACTTGTGTTATTCTTTTACATGTCTTAACATACAATCAAGGTTTTGCTGTTCGTACGGTATCTTCAAGATTTACTCTCAGATTTTCATTTTTTATACCCTCTTTATTTATGTTGACATATGTACGTATGTATGCTCCATTTCTATAAAATTCAATATTTGTTTTATATACTTCATGGTATTCGCGAGATATGCGTTCCAACAAAAGTTCATGTATAATCGGTTCCGTCACTGCAGAAATAGAATTAAAAAGTTCTTTAATTTCTTTTTCTTTATCATCGAGTAAAATCTCGTATGGAGGGAGTGAATATTCTAATGCTCTTACTGGCCTCGATGTTCTCTGATTCCGTTCGTGTTTCCAATGGAGTTTCTTCATGTTGAGAACTTTATTCTTCTATTGATAGTTCAAAAACGTGTGTCTCAATCACTTCTTCTACCTCCCGTAGATTCATGTCATTAAGCTTTCCCGCCTAGTGTGGTTTAGTTTGTCGGTCAGATGTTGGCATTGTATATGAAAAACTGTCGAAGAATTCAGGCCAGATTTTTCATGTATAGTTACATTAAATTGTGTATGAAAAGAAATGTACCCGAATTTTCCGATAGAAGAAGTAATTTTTAAAGCAGTTTTCGAACAGCGTGGTAGTCATATAGGCCTTTTTATTGGACCTTCAATACATAGATAAAGTAGATTTGTCGATGTTTTTGAATGCGCGAGTATTTTTGTAATTCTAGAATAGAAAATTTTTGCACCTGAAATCTTCACTCCCATTACTGCGGAAAAGAAAAGTTAATCTGTCTTTTATGGATTAAATCCAGGAACGGGGCGCTCTTATTGCGAAATAAATATTCGGGACGGAAGTAAACATTTGGCTATTTGATCTGAGAATCAATGTTTGTACAAATAATTTTACAGCTTCTCTTATTAATTGTATACTACGTAATTTGTCTTTCCTTAAACCTATCAAACCATCTCTTTCTTGCATTAAAATTCTCTCTGCTGGTAATTGCCCGACCACCGTCCTCTATGAACGAAGAAAATTTTGCTTTTGTTCAAATAATAATAATAATAATAATAATAATAATAATAATAACTTTATTGCAATTAATTATACAAAGAGAAAAAGGAATTTGCAAACGTCATGACAAAATACAAAATATTACATGTGTTAAAACATATTCTTATACATCACATTCTTGCTGTAGAGAACCATGATTTATGTATTCAAATACACTGTATGGTTCTAAATCAATTAAGAAATCACGAACTCTTTTTCTAAATATTAAGAATATCTTAATTTCTTTTAATGATTCCGGTAAACTATTAAAAAATTTAATGGAAGAGTGGCGAAGTCGACTCTCTATCAGTGTCAGGCGGTGTTACTTCTTGATATATACTTCTCGATATTCATATATATATATATATATATGCATGTACATAAATCTGAATATAAGCATTATAGCTATGTAATATTAAATAATTCGGTTCTTAATGAGAGGATACCATACACATATATTTATTTGGTAATTTTACGCCATATTAAATGTATTGACATTGGCACTATTCTTATTATTCAAATACGACGTAATAATTTATTTGTATAATGTTCATTATATAATTTTTTTTACGTATGTAAAAAGTATTTGCAGCTTGTGGCTAGGTATTTTGTATAGTATTATTGAAGCTAAATTAAAATATGCGTTTTTCAAAATATCCCATCACGTCACGTCTTTAGAAAGTCACTATGAATATCGTACAAGTTATTATAATTGCACTGCTCTTTTTCGCTACTGTAGTTTAATTACGGTTTCGCACCAATAATTTTGTGTCTATATATATATATATATATATATATATATATATATATATATATATATATCGATGAACGGTAGAAAAATAAATGGTTAATACCAGAAATTTATTCATTTATACTGTACTTCAAACTTTGGGGATTACATTATCACTTTTTTAAAATATGTTTATGCTTATCGAAAATATATGAACAAAACTTGGCTTAGTATTTACTACAGACCGGGTAAAAGTATCATAACTATATTTCACAGCAGTACAGTAAAATGTTAATGCCCGTTTGGGAACAGAAAGTACTAAATAATTAAAAGACAAGTTTTGAATAAGGAAATTAATGTTTGACTATATATTTGATAATAAATTGGATCCCAGGAAATTAGTGGCATAAATACCTTTCAAAGACGTTCAAAATTTTAAATCGAAAATAGGAATTTGTGCATATAAAAGCCCTTAGAAGATCCCAAACATTAAACCACCACCAATACTCTTGAAAATACATTTTTTTCTTGACTTCTGTTCAAATGTCGGCGTTGAGTAACTAAAATGAAGGGATTACATGGCAAAATATTAAAAGTAATCAATTTTTGAAAATTATAAATTTCTGTCACTATTGAAATTATAATTGATACAAAAAGACACTTTGAAATGTTATTTCGACTATTATCTTAGAATTTGTATAGTCCCGAAATTATGTAATTAAAATTTGTCGATTATTTTCAAAAACTCATAATTAAAAAACTGTTTATTATATAAAGAAAAACTGATTCAATTGTAAAATTCGATATGAATAGAAAAGAACGCGTATATGCATTTCATTTTCAACATTTTTTTATTTGGAGACCAGTGAGATATCGATAAATCGATAAACTTTCTGTTATTCATTTATGGCATTATTCTTTCGCCAATAAAAACTTTTCCAGTCTTCAATAAAATTGCTTCCCATTTAGAAATATATTTTTTTAAAATATTTATAGTGATTTCGGCACTATTCATGTTATTTGGATCATGTTATAGATACCCAGTGCTATGGTAGTGAAAAAGTTATCTTTACTACATAAAATCAATGCTATTTGTAAGGGTACACCTTGTACTCTGGCGACGCGTATGGTGTAAAGAATACTAATATTCAATGTAACAATTATGTGGATTATATAATGTCATCTAAGAGACCGTTCTCCGTTTCGTTCAAAAAGCTTTTAAAGAAGATAGCAATTTTAAAAATCTAATTTGTTTCCGGCTTTTTATAAAATACCCTACATCAGAAAATTAAAATATTACATTTCCGAATTTTCCTTTATACAGTATTTTATTCCCTAAAAGAAGTCGCGTCTAATATTTATATAAGAATATTCTACAAAGGCAACTCAAATACATCAGTACATTCAATTCGATATACAGTTCAACTCTATGGAACAGCATATCATGATTGTTATTTAATGAATGTGTAATATTATTTATAGATGTAAATATAATATCTGTTACGACGCGATGGGAAAGTTGGAGGTGACTTTAGAGAGATTTCGGAATTACCCATTTATGTCCGTATTTAAGAATAAACGAATACCTGTATTTTACGCGATTTTATGAATGGTGAAAGAAGAGAATTAATGAAAATTTGGAATATAATATACGTAATTAGTTTTAGAAATAAATTATTATTTTATGAAAAATGAAATATTATTAAAGCTTTATTTTTCATTGAAATTATGTTCAACAAACTGTTGTTTCCTTCTTAGCACAGTTATAAAATGTTATAAATGCAGGCTATCGATATATGAACTCTCTAAAACTATTATAGCGGAAGATAAAGATGCATAATTATAATGTTACATTGGGTTGACATTCAAGTCATTGCGGATTACTTTGATAGATGGTTTTACTTGAATTTTTAGGAATATTGCGAAGTCGAATTTTTTAATTTACATTGTTATTCATTAAAACATTGCATATATCATCGGTTGAGCAATGGAAAATTGAAACTCACGATTTCTTCGTATTTCATGTTGAAATTGGTTTGTTAAATTTCGTTACAGTACTTTTTTTTTCAAAGATAAGTAATGTTCTGATCGTACAGTTGATGACGACCAAATTAATATAATAAATGATGTGGAACGTTGCAGTACAACATGGTGGATTGCAAAGAAGTTGGATATATCTCATTCATACTTTGAAAAATGTTTAAAATTTGGTTTCATAAAAAACTGACTTCATGGACTCCTAATGAACAAATTCATTTGATGCTTAAAGCCTGCAATTTTCGATGAAACGTAATGAAAATGGGCAGTCAAAAACGGCTTATTTATGACAATTTCAATCGGAAGAGATCGCGAAGCAAGTTTAAGAAACCAGCATAAATAACATCCAAAGCTTATTATAATAAATACAAGACATTCACTTGCAATGCTAAATCAGATATGCCACAGAATTAAAGCCTGGGCGCAATACTTATTACTATCATAAATGATCTTTTAAGTGTAATGAATTTGCTTTTTCATATATAATTGTGATTATTGTGTCAACAAAATGATTGAAATGAAAAGTAGTAAATTTCAGTAACAGAATGTAGTTATTTACCTGCAACTATTTACTCAAAATTTATATATGTACATGTTTACAACAATTTCAATACTAATAGATCGCGAACCAAATGGAATCAGTATAAACAACACCCAACGTTTATTATAACGAATACGAGACATCCACTTACTATGCTAAATTAGGTATGCCACAGGGTTGAAACTTGGGCCCACTACTTTTTAGAATTGCCATAATTAATCTTTTGAGCGTAATAAATTTGCTTTTGCGCATTCGCGATCGTGTCTTTTTGTAACTACAGATCAACAAGAAAGTATTGACATGAAATGTAGTAAGTTTCAGTAACAAAATACAGCTACCTACCTGTAACTATTTATTCACAGCTTATGTACTTTTTCATTCCTATCGAGTAAATAATTTCTCTACTTTGATTGTAATCTTGCCTTTATTTAACATAGAAACCATGATATCTCTACCGTCTTGAAAGTATTGGACTTTATAATTACGAACACATTTTAAATTCCAACAATAAAATGTTTACCTTATTCTTACATATCTAGGTAAAAGATAAAGTTTCAAAAATGGTCTAAATTACTTTTTTAATATCACGTTTTAGTTTTAAACAAGAGGACATTTTCATAACTCTAGAGTAGTCTAATTATTATGACTACTCTACACGTATTTCAAGAACGTATAGTTTATTTAATAATATAATACATATTGCGATGTAACCATTGTTGCTTTGATGATTTTAAAAAAATCGTCAAACGTTCACGAATTCCATTTGTGCCAGGATGAATGAAAATCGAATATAATTAAGGAATTAAATTTGCAAATATAAACAGATGTTATACACATATAGAAATGCTATTTTTTGTTTGTTGTGTATGTTCGCAGAGCAAAATAATTTTGTTCGTAAAGATTAATATGCACGTATTATTTTGGGTAGCTAGTATCAGAAGCACAGTATAAAATAGTGCTATTCAACATGTAACGCCATATGGTTCATAAATTAGTATGCAATGTTAAAATATTCACAAACAGCTGAAAACGTATTTAAACAGCTGAGTCAGTAAAAATGATTTACAGCGGAATCACCCTTGGGAAAGTTCCAAAAAATTATACGGCAATTGTAGAATACTTTACCTAGAAAGAATAATTCGATGTTTATGAAAAGTATTAAATTATGCCGTTTCTATTTTATCGCATTGATGAATCAGATGTTTTGGCACCTAAATATTATTGCTTATAATTTATTAAGTCTGACAAATTCCAGTACAATCATTTCATTTATAATAAATATCTGTTTTACGAGTGCATTCTTCTAAAAAGGGTTCTTACATTTGTAAGCTTATCATAGTCTATATCTATCTACTTTATTTAAAATAATGTTTATTTATAAACATATAATATTCTAGTATTGTGTATCTTGCTTATAATTTACTAATGCTTTTTGTGAATATTCCTTTTATACTTATATTGTCAAACCCGTTTTTAACTAGATTAGTTATATTTCTTTGCTTTATCTTAATATTTCTCTAATATTGTTTTTTATATTTTACATCTAGTTCTGGATAATGTGATTCTTCTGTAGTTCCACAAATTTTCTGGTAATTACTTGTACATAAGCATTATTTTCAAGATTTTCTGACATTGTGGTATTTCTCTGTTTCTCTCATACTTGACCTACAATACTAAACCTTACTGAGAGATTGATTTCTTATTTGAATTTAAAAGTCTTAACCTTTGGAAGATCTAGTCATTTTGTCAAAATAGTTTTTAGCTCGATCAGTTATATTTCTTTGCTTCGTCTTAATATTCCTCTAATATTGTTTTTTATATTTTACATACAGTTCTGGACAATGTGGTTCTTCTGTAGTTTTCCAACTTTAGCAATTTCTTCTATAAAAGCATTTTCAAGATATTCTAACATTGTTGTATTGTCTAAGTGTTATATAATGCAGTCGTCGTAACATATTTCTATAACTTTTATAGCAATTTCTTCTATATTAGCATAGTTTACTAGAAAAGTCTTACCCTTTGAAAGATCTCAAGTTATTCCGCTATTTTTGAGCATTATAGGGCGGCGGTTCTCAACGCATCGCCACTGATCATTCAGTAGGCGTGTTGAGTATATTTCGGAATCGAACATTAACGTGCGTAAACAGGTCAGTAGTTACCAGTATGAATAATTTTTATTAAATTTTTGCTTAATATTAAAGCAAACGGCGATTATATAAAGGGTTCGAAAATAAGAAGCTATCGTAGACCAATGCGCCTAAATGGTATAATATATGTAGTGGCTACAATGAAGCACAAATTCTAATCCATCCAGAAAACATACATGGTATTCGTGGTCTTGTAGTTTGCTAAATCTTAGTGTGCAAAATACACAAATTTGTGTTTGGTCAGTCTCCAACGCATCTCAAGGAGCCAAATGCTGTGAAATTTTTTTCTGAACCGGTGTGCAATTGAGGGAGATGGTTTTTTGAATGGTGTTCTAACGTGTGACGAGCCTTAAGAAGATCGTTGGACGCATGCTTTGCTGCATCGAAGCGTTCCAGTATTTGCAAAATGAAGCTTGTCCAGTGAAAATCTAAACATAATTGTCGGCTGGTACATTTTGCATAAGAGTTTTTTTAAGGATTTCAAAGGCATAGTGCATATAGAGTTCCTTCAAGATCAACATACAATTAATATCGGCTATTGCGAACTCGTAAAAAATTGAGGACGGTGTATCGGTCGAAAATTGACGAATTTTTCAATTTGCAGTATGTTGTTACTTCAATAAAATATCGCTATATTAAAACAATGATCTCGCAAATTTTCATTATGAAGCATTCGCTCTACGGCTCAAATATCATCATGTGTCTGTGCTATTAAGAAAAGATGCATTATTAGGCAAAAGTTTCAAAGGGATTTACACAGGTGGAAATACCCGTTTCAGTTGGCTTCATACATGTCCTGCTCTGTTTTTTAATAGTGAAATAAAGTAATTTCCAGTACCTTGGCAAAATTATGTAGAATTAAAAAATATTTATATTATTTTTTTATAAATATATATAAATAGTTGATAGTATTGTCCACATATTTACATAGTAAAATTATTTTCAAAAAGTCTTCTTCGTATTGGACACGTACTCATTATTAAGATTTTGTAATTATATTATATTCTTGAATTTATGGGTAATTCGAAAGTAATTTAGATTCACGGATTTTCTTTAAGTAAGTTTGTTTTTCATTGTACTAAAGTAATATATGTTATGGTGAAATTTTAACATGTTATATGTGTATAAATGTATGTACATCCATGCAAGAAATATTCCTTTGATTATACTAATAATACTGGAAATTATAATATCATTTCCTGCTATTCCATCGTTGGCATTAATTACAGAAAATTTATTGAAAAATTTTCTGCGTCGGATCAGAACTCGAACCTGTATCAATCGTTGTCTAAACGATCGCTTTAACTAACTAAGCTACCGAGCAGTACAATTTCAAGTTTTTTATATAACACCAATAACGTTATTTTTTTATAAAAATAATACAGGAAAATAGAATTTGTTTTCCCAAATTTCTGCATATTAATCACCGGTCACAAGAACATTTCTAAGTAATTTTAGTATTGAGTTTATAAACCATCCTTGTTGATAACATTCATTTGAGATACTATTCGTTTTACAAATTTGAAAAGAGAAACATGAATTTTAGCTATATGTACGTACTGCGGGAGGATCATTAATACTGATACTGTATTTTACTTGTCTTTATTCTATTTACTGTGTGTGTTTTTATACCATTCTTATTAATATTATGTTAACTTTTAAATGTATTTACATTTCTTACAACACATTTTTGTTTTTTCTTCAATTCAAGATTTTAAGGGAAAATGTTACTTATAGTCTGCATGTACTTATATACATTTTATTCATTATTATTATTATGTCATTTTATAAATTAAAAAATGCACCATTGCGGATTATACATATATCGCTGTGAAAAGACATTTAAAATTATTGTGATCACTTTGCGAACTGTAATGGTATTTTTCTTAAATTTATTTTGTCATAAAGGGTTTTCCAATAAGGACTTGACAACTTTTTTTCAAAATAAAATGCAGACCATTTGAGATATTTCAAAAACTTTATTATCGGGTTGAAGTACAATCAAAACATTTATGAATGGAACTCGACTTCGTTCATATGGCCACCGTGGGCACGTTTGCAGCGGTCGATTCGTTGGACCCAATTTTCGATGACTCGGCCACACAATTCGGCCGAAACGGCTGCTATTTCGCGTTCAATGTTGGCTCTGAGCTCTTCCAACGTTGTCGGCTTGTTGACATAGGCCAATGTCTTGACGTAACCCCAAAGAAAAAAGTCTAGAGGCGTTAAACCGCACGAACGAGGCGGCCAATCGACTGGTCCATTTCTTGAGATAACACGCTCATCAAACTTACTCTTCAATAAATCGATTGTAACATGTGCTGTGTGGCTTGTGGCACCGTCCTGCTGAAACCACATGTTGTCCAAGTCCATATCTTCCAATTCGAGCCAAAAATAATCGGTAATCATGGCGCGATAACGATTACCATTCACAGTAACGTGACGATCATTATCGTCGACGAAAAATATGGCCCTATGACGCCGCCGGCATGCAAACCGCACCAAACAGTTATTTTTTGTGGATGAAGTGGTGTTTCATGAAGCACATGTGGATTTTCACCCGACCAATAACGCATATTTTGCTTATTGACGAACCCATTGAGCCAAAAAGGAGCTTCGTCACTGAAAATGATTTTGCGATGAAATTGATCATCTTGGCGCATCTTTTCCAGAGCCCAATCGGAGAACGTACGTCGCTTCAAATGGTCCATCGGCTTCAATTCTTGAGTCAGCTTGATCTTGTATGAGTGTAAACCAAGATCTTTACGCAAAATTCGCCATAAAGTGGTCTGGGCGATGCCCAACTCTTGAGAACGCCGTGGAATTGACTGATTTGGAGCATTTGCTACGGACGCTTCAACGGCAGCGATATTTTCGACACTTCGATCAACCCGTTGTCTCACTGGTACGGCAACATCACACAACGAATATGTAGACTAAAATTTTTGCACTAAACTTGTTACTGCCTGTCTACTAGGGTGAGAATTACGACCGAAAATCGGAGTTAACGCTCTTAAAGTAGCGGTCACCGACTCCGAATTTCTGTAGTAAATTTTTATAATTTGCAGACGTTGTTCGTTCGTGTACTTTACCATGATGAAAATGTTAAGTTTACTGAATAAATTGACAGTGACAGTTCGATGATTAGTGAAAGAGTACTTTCACAAATTGAATTAAAATTTGTCAAGTCTCTATTGGAAAACCCTTTATAACTCGTCAAATATAAACCAATCAATTTTTACTGTATACAGTCTTACGCATTATTTAACAAATCTATGTAGTAAATAATGCAGGCATTTCATGTAGTGTCTGTTATAAGAAATTTTAAATAAAGTAGGTTTTTATGGAGTCACAAAAAAATTTTCCGAGCGAAACAGGAGTGGGCCTCCCTCTTGCCTTTGGTCTTTATTAACTTAGAAACGTTTGAATTTGTCATAAAATTGGATTACATTAAAACGCTTACAGAATCTTGTAATTTCTGTATTTTTTTTCGTAAGAAAATCTAAATCGATTGAAAGGTGTTTAAAATTAAATGTTACTCTAAGAAAATCGTACCAAAATCACATTCTAGAGTTCCATATAATTAGGTAATTTCTATTCAAGTAAAACGTTACTAATGAACGTAAGAATGTAATCATTTACTGCATATATCCTATTAACTAAAGAGATAAATACTTACAGTATAAATAACACATAAATATAAATTAAATTTCTTACGCAATCAAATTTCCATGTATTAGATTCCATTTAAGATAGGTTTTTATACAACATTCACACATTAGTGGTTTTGAAAATAAGCGGTCTCTGGAGGTTGATTTTTTTATCACCATATATTGGCAATCTGTTTACAAGGACAAGTTCAAAATTAGTTAATATAATATCTAGAAATATTTCTATAAACTAATTTCAACCTCGTTAAACGAACAAGCATTTCTCGACAGGGTTGCACGTGCGTTAAAGCAATTGTCCCTAGAGTGTATAAAAACGAGTTTCAACACACTCCTCTACCAGTATTCAAAAGTTCATCTCCACCATTAGTAACTAAGATTTGCAATTTTGAGTATCGTCCGAAATGGAAACATGTAACGATATGTCAGAGATTAGGGTTTGGAGGTTCAACTAGAAAGTTGAGAAACACAACAAAGTATTGTTAGAGTGTTTGGAGTGCGCCAAAATCTAATTTATAGACTTTGGATTCTCCTGGAAACTAGAATTGCTCAACAAAGGCAAGGGCAAGGCCTCCCAACATCAATACCGAGAGACGATCGATTCTTTGAACATAGAAATCGCACTTTTAATACAACAATGAGTTTGCTGCTACCGCTAAAAGGCTATTATTAACGCAAACCATAAGAAGTCATTCGAATACATCTGGCGTACATATATACCCGAAAATAGTTAGTTTGTATTCTTCTTACTGCAGATCTTAAAAGAGTCTGTAGAAAGTGTATTCTAAATCAGGGTAAACTCGCAACGTAATTGTGGCGTCATATTATGGACCAGGATAGATAGGTACTAGATATTTATTTAATAAAAATAGAGCTCTGATTGCTCGAATATGCTGAAATCCACTGTTCCGTATGCAGCAATAGTGCTAGAAGAATTAATTTCTATGGACAATAACGTCCGTCTCCCATCAAGCAAACATCGTAAACAACTAGACTGATGAAATTGGTACAGAGATAATAGAATGACCAGCCAATTTTCCAGACGATAGAATACGCTTGTGATATTGTTGGGAGAATTTCTGCACGAAACAAGTCACCAAGATCATTTCAGGAAATACGAATGCTGTCAGGGAACAACAGGACATAATTCTCCGAGAAATGCCCGATATGTTAACATGGTCCATACCAATCAGATGTGGTCGTGAATTTCTTATGGATGACTAATCGTCTTTTGGGACCTAGCAGAAGTTAGTCTTGTTAAATATATGCCAGTAGGGACTACGATAACAATAATTACCTACGGTGATAGAACCAAAAACTTCTTTGAGTTGAATCACCCAGCATAAAATTCGGATTCGGTTGCGTTCTAATTTCTAATTTAGAAATTTAAAGTCTTTGAAGACATCATTACGATAATCAACATGACGATCAACAGAAAATATTTTCTTTTCTGATGGAATAAATTCATTACAAGTCATTCGACCCAAGTAACGGACATTACGTTGAAAAATAAAATTGTCAAAAAATCATCTTTTGTTTCATTTTAGATAGAGAATTTGTCTAGTTTCTCTCGTGTATACATATAGCAAGTCTTTTTTTGAAAATTTTATTTAGCTTGTAGTTTCTATTATTCAAAGATTACTTTCGCTGATGAAGTATGATTTTCTTCGAGAGTCACTGTATATACATATATAACATATATAACATACATGCTAGAAACACCAAACTTAATAAGAACTTAAAAGAAATGAAATACTATAAACCATTAGATTTTTTACGGTTTATAGTATTTCTTTTTTTTAAGTCTATTAATTATATATATTACACTTGGTGTTTGGACGTACGATGTATAAAGGTATATTTATGGATATTTAATTGTGTCATACATATATTCAAGTATGTTAGATAAAGATAATTATAATAATACTTGTTATATGATGTATTTGAATAGATAAACGAGTTATTGATGGATATTGTAGTATATAGTATAGGTATTAAATATTAAAGAATAATACTGAAACATTCAAAATTTATGTTAAATTGTTTAATTTTTGGATATTAAAGAAAAAATATTTTGACAAATAAATTGAAATTAATATGAATTGATTAGATAAATTTTTTTTTAGAAAATCATATTTATAGATTTTTGAAAACACCTAAAATTAGTGTACATATATTAAATAATAAGTGTGGATAAAAAGAATAAGAAGAAATAAAGGAAAAAGTTATTCTTCTACTGAATTTTTGGAAAAATCAAGTCGAATCGGGTTATTGATGGACAATATGGTATATAGTGAGAATATTAAATATTGTAAGGATTTCTGGATATTAAAGGAAAAGCATTTAGAAAAGTAAGTTGAAATGACGATGATGTATGTTACGAATTTATTAGATAAATTGTAGATATGAATTTTGAAAACATTTAAAATTAATGTTGTAAATTAAATAATAAGTATGGATAAAAAGGATAAGTAGAAATAAGGAAAAAATGTTATACTTCTATTGAATTTTTGACAAAAAGCAAGTAGGGTAGTTATTAAGATGTTTGCTGTTTAAAAAAGAAAAATAGGATGAAAGATTTTTGATACAGTCGTAAAATTAAAAGCATAATACAATTATTAAAAAAAGATTGCTTAAATATACTAAGAAATAGAAAAAATACTTACCAATAATATAGTTTGAAGTTTATGGGGTGCAAAAGACACACGTTTTTGCACTTGTAAAGACATATGAAGTTATAAACTTGAAATATGTTGGTTAAAATTAACAAAAGTTACATTATTATATGAATACATCGTATTGGATTAATTAAGACTTGTAAATCAACGGGAATATTTAAATTTTGACATTCAAACATATATTAAATTTATTTTACTAACTATAAGAGGAACTTAAATTAGCACGAAAATTGGAATTTGAAAATATAAATAGGAAAAAAATTGTTTGTTTGAATGCAAGAGGAGACGTCATATTGGTTAAAAATTTGAATTTAAAAATGGGAGAAATTGAAAGGAAGTTTTATATTTGTAAAACAATTTAAATTCATGAAGGTTAGTGTAATTTAAATATAGTAATATAATAGTGTTTATAATACATATTAATATTATTAATTTCAGTAAATAAATTGAGTAAATAACATCATAAGTATTTATAAGATATTTTTATTAAATCAATTATTATTAATTGATTTAGTGTATAATTATAATTATTTTAAAATTTGTCTAATTGTCAATATATTTTTGTTTATAAAAAATATTTGTTTAATCAAAGTTATAATTTTTAAAAAATAATATAATTAAATAGATTCGGAAATAAATTCGGAAGAGATTTTTTCTTATCTGATTTTCATTATAATATAAAGAGATTATTTCTTCAAAACAAAGAATCCATCATACCTGAGATAGTTTTAGACAATTTATATATTTGAGTTAGGAAGCAATACTTTGCTACAATACTTTTGGCAAGCTAACGTGAGGTATTATTAAAAATATTTATATATATATATATATATATATATATATATATATATATATATATATAAATCAACAATGGATATATAGGTTCACTATATAAAAATAGAATAGTAGCCTAATAGCCTTGTCATGTCAAAAACAAACAAATACAGATTCCTGCTGTTTATTTCTAATGTCAACTAAGCCAGTGACTAGTTCAGCAAGGAAAGTATTAGAACATCAACGTGCTTGGAAAATATATTTTACATTAATGTGTTTTATTGAAACGATATGTGTTAGATATTTATATTAGATTTCAACCAATATGTTGAAAGTATTTGATGAACTTAGTGTAAAGAAGAGTAACATAAACTCCTAATGTAAGTCAGTCAAACTCGTGAAAAGTAGATTGTATACATTTTTAGTGTTCTAATTTTCTTTAAAAGGATAGGAAAAATATAAATCCCACCTCGTTATTGACCTGAATTCTTGAAGATTTTTTACGTACAATCGGAGCAACACATACATATGTCCGTTATTCTCTTACTATTTGACAGATAGATTCGGTATGCGGTTTATCTTATTTTTTGTTTATTTTGGTGTGTTACTGACCTATTAAATGATTTAAAAACAATTTGCGGTGAATTTGAAATCAAAATGAGGGACAGATAAATTTAATACTTAACACAGCGACATTTTCTATTTTCGTAAAGTATGTAAAATATGTTTAACGTTCGAAGTTGCTTAATAATATTGAAAAGCTATTACTTTAGTGTATTTTAATTTTAACATTACTATATCACCTTCAGTAGGAAAACTTAAATTGAGAAGAGTATATAGGTGATCTAATTAAAACCTTAAGCCTGTATCCTTGTTAGAACTTGCTTATTCTCAACCATAATGCTCGATTTAATTCAATTCTCTTGTATTAAGTTTAATTATACTTAGAAAGTCGAAGTGTTTGAAGGAAGTTTAATAGTTATGGTACTAGATAACTAATATCTCCTTATGTTGAATTATTGTGGTAAAAGTAGATAGTGAAGACAGCGATTTGTGGTATAAGACCACAATTGATTATTATATTATAGAGAAATAGTAATGTAGAGGAAGAAACTTATCAGTAAATGATTAGATACTACATGAAATTTTAATCTATACAATACAAAGTATATATAGTTTCATAAAAAGTACCGCTTTATGAACCACACTTTGTATACACTAAATTCGCCTATATGGAACACTTTTTAATACATTTTCAATCTTATCACATCTAGTTAGATCATGCATATTTAAATATTTGTAACTAAAAAAACGATAATAATGTTTTTATATATACACTTGCATACTTAGTCGTATATGGTTTACGTGTATTATTAAAAAATCTGTTTCTATCGTTCGCATCTACGGCATTTCGTCAAACCTTATTTTGTGATACTTTTATAAAGGGTTTTCCAATAGGGACTTGACAACTTTTAATTCAATTTGTGAACGCACCCTTTCACTAATCATCGAATTGTCACTGTCAATTTATTCAGTAAACTTAACATTGTCATCATGGTAAAGTACACGAACGAACAACGTCTGCAAATTATAAAAATTTACTACAGAAATTCGGAGTCGGTGACCGCTACTTTAAGAGCGTTAACTCCGATTTTCGGTCGTAATTCTCGCCCTAGTAGACAGACAGTAACAAGTTTAGTGTAAAAATTTGAGTCTACTTGTTCGTTGTGTGATGTTGCCGTGCCAGTGAGACAACGGGTTGATGATCCAAATCAATCAATTTCACGGCGTTCTCAAGAGTTGGGCATCGCCCAGACCACTTTATGGCGAATTTTGCGTAAGGATACAAGATCAAGCTGACTCAAGAATTGAAGCCGATGGACCATTTGAAGCGACGTACGTTCTCCGATTGGGCTCTGGAAAAGATGCGCTAAGATGATCAATTTCATCGCAAAATCATTTTCAGTGACGAAGCTCATTTTTGTTCGTCAATAAGCAAAATATGCGTTATTGGTCGGGTGAAAATCCACATGTGCTTCATGAAACACCACTTCATCCACAAAAAATAACTGTTCGGTGCGGTTTGCATGCCGGCGGCGTCATAGGGCCATATTTTTTCGTCGACGATAATGATTGTCACGTTACTGTGAATGGTAATCGCTATCGCGCCATGATTACCGATTATTTTTGGCCCGAATTGGAAGATACGGACTTGGACAACATGTGGTTTCAGCAGGACGGTGCCACAAGCCACACAGCACACGTTACAATCGATTTATTGAAGAGTAAGTTTGATGAGCGTGTTATCTCAAGAAATGGACCAGTCGATTGGCCGCCTCGTTCGTGCGATTTAACACCCCTAGACTTTTTTCTTTGGGGCTACGTTAAGTCATTGGTCTATGCCAACAAGCCGACAACGTTGGAAGAGCTCAGAGCCAACATTGAACGCGAAATATCAGCCGTTTCGGCCGAATTGTGTGGCCGAGTCATCGAAAATTGGCTCCAACGAATCGACCGCGGTGGCCATATGAACGAAGTCGAGTTCCATTCATAAATGTTTTGATTGTACTTCAACCCGATAATAAAGTTTTTGAAATATCTCAAATGGTCTGCATTTTATTTTGAAAAAAAGTTGTCAAGTCCTTATTGGAAAACCCTTTATCATATACTATCATATTGTTAAAATATCTTAATTATTCTTATTTTAGGAGCTTGCTCAAAATGATGATTCAAGTAGGTGGATATGATTTCAATGGGCTATATTTTCTGAACTATGTGCTCCGTTTAAATTTCGTAAACTACATTTGATTACATATACATAAGATTCATGAATGCCCCCCCCCCCTTCAGCTGCACGGATAACACCTAGATGATAATTGAATTCATCCTGAACTTGACGAAGAATGCAACTGTGTTACAATTTCTTAAGTTATTTTAGCTTGTGAGAATATGTGGTACGTAAACTGCATCTTTCACGAATGCTTACAGAAAAATGTCGCAAAATATCAGATCAGGCAACTTCGGTATCCTACCCAAAGCTGAAGTGCTGGTTCTTCTTTCCCCAAGCGATCTATACATCGTTGAGGTATAGATTCATTCAGGAAATGACAAGCTTCCGGATGCCAACGGCGTGGAGCTTCATCATGTTGGAAAATGTAATCTGAATTTTCATTCATTTAAGGAGCAAGCAGTTTTAAAATATTCTAGGATATACCCCATAATTGTATTTTTATGAAAAAAAAGAAGGATCCATAAACTTGTGATAGCGATATGGCACAGAATACATAAACTTTCAATTCGTTCCTCTCATGTTACAGTATTACATGGAGCCCACGTATATGAACATTGCGTTTGCTGACTTTCCCATTTTGCTGAAATGTTGCTTCATTGCCGAGGCAGTACTAATTGTAGGTGGTATGGTTTGCACAACGCAAGCCAGTTGTCTACGATAGTTAAAGTTCTCTTCTCGCTCTTTTTGATTGATCAATGCTCGAAGCTCACTCGAATGCGCATTACGTTCTCTTCCGATACACGCGGTAGGCTCGCACTTCTACTCTTGCTTAACTGACTCAGCACTTTATTTTGTGGCCCCAGTTGTTTGGCGTTCATAATCGCTGGATGATCATATCAATATACTAATTCCACAAATTTCCTTACAACAATCGGTAAAGACTTTTCGAAATGCCTAATATTATAACTGGCGACAGTCACAGTTGAATAAGGAAAAATTATTTTATATTTTGATACGTTTTATTTGAATTGTTTTCTGATTTTTAACTGTAAAAATTTAATCATTTAAGATTGATATTTACTTACTTACTTAATCCTATAGACTCTTATACCTTTCGGTGTCGAGTCATGCATAAGATTGATATATAACCCCTTTACACATTAATTTTTGTGTTTTGTATACGTATTTCGACAACTAAGTTGTCATCATCAGTGAGTAAAAACTATTATGCGTCTCCAATTGAGCGTCAGTATTAAATAATTAAAAGTCAGATATGTTGTCAGAGAAAAAAAAGTATTCAATTACAACCGCATGTTCATATAAAAACATCTAAATTTGTAGAATAAAGAAAATTAAATAACAAAATGTAAGAGACCTTCAAAACAATGCGTACATAGACGAATGTAGAATAATTATAGAACGAATATGGAAAACATTAACTGGGTATGTTGGTACTTGATCAACTAGGTGATAATTCTCTTCGTAGTTATATAAAACAACCTCTGTTCTTTGTAAACTACAAATTAACGTTATCATTTAACAAAATTTTAACTGCTGTGAATGCTTATTTATATTACATGCTTTAGTTAACATATCACGTCAAAGATGTGATGACGATGTTTGTTTATAGTAGGTAACAGTGGCTTTTTTTGCAAAAGTATGGCTTGCTCCACTAATTTATTTAAATTCAGTGGATTATTTTTTATTATTTCTAGGCATGCCATGCACCAATATTTTGACTCATCAATATTTTCTATCAGTTACTTAAAATTAAAATAGAAATTCTAGATTAACAATATAATAATAATTTGCTTGCATATTGAAATTGCTGTCTGGAATATGTACATCCTGAAACTTGTTATGATAGTAATCAAATAATAGTACAAGCACAAGAATCTGAAATAATATAAGTATCTTTTTTATATGATTTTTAAAATAGTTTAGACTCATGGTTCCCAGCCTATACACATATGGTATTACCCTGTTTCCTTCTTGAAAACTTTTCCGGATATTACATTATTTTCATGTCCCATCCACCCACTCCTGGTCGCCTGCGTCTTCTATTTTTTGGAAGCGCCTATTTTAAAGTTTGTTTTGAAATGGATAGCCTTCTCCCAATTTAGCAAGTACAAATGTCTGCCAGGTGAAATTAACTTTACAATATTATTGCAGTATAATTCAACGTATTTTTAATTTTTGCGGAATATTAGGAAATATAAACTTCTACAACTTTTATGAGTCTAACGTTTTATATCTTCGGTTACTTTTATCACTAAAGAATGGTAACAGGAGATTGAAAGCCTGTAATAAAATTTCTATATTAGGTGGTCGACATTATAAATTATTAATATTGAAATATACTTATTGTTAATTTATTTTTACTTTATGCTACATATTTGAGATATGAACAGACTACCTGACATTAGATGTATCAAAATAATAAGAAAATGAGTTTTTACTTAATACTTTTTTCCGTCAAAAAATAAAGGTACCTACCTTACTTTATTTTTTTATATCTGTAAACTATGCACGTTATCTAAGTGAACATTTTTTTCAGTATCGTTATTGACGATTTCGATTCAGCAAAGGAATCCTGCTCCTCTACAAACAGTAGTCCCAACAGAGACTATCAACAAATGCCAGAAGTATCCCTATATCAGCCTCAGCAAAGGCCATACACTAGACAGTCTTCGGACGCTTCAATTAAAAAAATTCTGGTATGTATAAAGATAATTCAAAACTTTCAATACTACTATAATTTAATACAATGTTATATTATTATTTCATTTGGTGGTTTTGTTACTGCATTTACCTGCCTGATTTTAAAATAAAGGTCTAGAATATTTGCAGTGTGTGAAATTATAAATATTGATGCTGTGATTAATTTTGTGAAATAAATGTTGGGCAAATCATAGAATTTTTTTGCTTGACAAAATTTAATTTTTTTCTGATATCATTAATGGGATATATGACATCGTTGCAAGTGATAATGGGTGATTTGATTTTAATGATAACAAAATATTGAAATTTTTTTTGTATCAAAACTGGATAGTAGTATATAATAAAAAAAAATAATGTAATAATAATAGATATTGTTCATTATTAATTGTTACTGCGATACTAATTTCTTATATTAATCGTTCTTGAATTCCAACTTTTAATATTTTCAAATTTTAAGGTCCGTTCTGCTGGACCACAGGCAAATAAATTCCAGGGCTTTCTTCTTAAAAATTTCACCCAATATTCTGTTCTTTACAGTTCGAACGCAAACGCTAATTTTTCACAGATATTCCGTTGGTAATTTTTCCATTCAATAAGACTTATCATGGGCGGTAGTTGTTTACAATTACGCTTAATGAAAGGATTAGAGAAAATAATATCACATGTCAGAAAACTCAGTTCGTTTGCCAAAATTGCCTTTGGATAATTCCTTAGCTGCGATTATCCAAATTAAAATACTTGGTTGAAATATGAAGACTTCCAGCAGCTGTTAGAAAAATGAAACGTTTAGTACTTTATTTGCATGTATCACTTTAGAGTGACCAATTAACATTAATAAATTTCATTTTTAAACTTTTTATAAATTCTCGTAATAGTACTCTCTGCATTGGCGATTTAGATGCTCAGCATTAAATAAAGTAAGCATATATTCACGAGTTTCATTTCTACTACTATATCTAATCAAAATCTTTCGTGTACGGAAGGACACTTTTTAAAATAACTAAATAACTTTTATATAATGAAGAAGCATAATTTGTTTGTACATATATTCAGTTACACTATTATTCGAATTGTCATTCTCAAAATATAGAATTTATAATAATTAGCTTCCTTTATATTTACTTACGGATTTCGGTGTTTAACACAACTTTTTGAATTATTTTGTAATTATACAATATTCTAGCTGTAAAAACCAATAAAAACTCGATATATGTTTGATTTAGCGGACATTGACATGAAATGGGGCAATTTCCAATTTTAAGATTTATATTTTTGGAATTTTTAAAACATAAATTGAAATAACTGTAAGACTGTCATTGACTTCATTAATGTACTAAGAAAATGGGTCAAAGATGTAAACATCCGGTTTGTTTAATTGTTAATTGTATTTTCCAAATTATCTTTCCATAATGTAGTGTCATTAAACTCGTAATTATGTTATCGGAGAAAATGTAATTGAATCATTGTAAGTAAAAATTTAATTAACTTTTTTTCGTGTAAATAATCTATACAAGAATAGTCAAAAGTTTCCAACCTAAGACACTAACAAGTATTTTTTCGTCAAATTCAGTCTATACATTTTTCTCATCGATGCACCCGTCTCCTTCTCACCCGTCCAAATAGTTGTAGGTATCCTGTTCTGCAAAATAGGCGTTTATGAATGAGGTGGCCTCTTCTTCTTTGTCCTCCGATCGTAACTCTGAGCCCAGATAGGAGAAAAAAGGCGCTGAGAGCTAGATCTGGCGACTAGGTTGTGGGGTTAATTAGAAACCGAATTTATGAATTTTTGCCATGGTGGCCAATGAAGCGGATTGGTGGAACAAAACTTTCTTCTCCGTCAAATTCGACCGTTTTTCCGCAATTTATGTCTTGAACTTGTCCAGTAATGATGCGTAGTACGCTCTCGGTTTTTTTTTTTTTTTGTTTTCAAAATAGTCGATTAACACATCTCCATGACTATCCCAAAGAACAGTCACAATCGCTTTCTAGGCCGATGGAATAATCTTTCTTTTTCGAAGATGATTTGCCTTTCGCAACACATTGTTTCGACTGCTTCTTGGTTTCAAAGTGTTGTGGTGTATTCAACACTCCAGCATATTTCACGTAAACTGCTTAAAAAGGACAGAGAAATGTCCATTCGAATGCGCTTTCGGTCCTGAGTGAGCTAACGTGACACTCAACGTGCAATATTCAATCAATATATAAACCCTTTCTTTCAACCTCTCTAACCTTAGCTTTACTCTCTGTGACCTCTCTAGCCTTAGTTCGACTAACGTCTAGCACTATTTGGTGAACGTTTCTGATATTATTGAAAGTGTGTACAGTTTTTGGCTATCACCAACGTTCATTGTGCACGAAACTGGTACAACCACGTTCAAATTTAGCTGCTCAAATCTTCACTATGGCAAATAATGGTGCAGAGTCCTCGTAAACAGCGTCCATCTCAGCTTTAATTTGCATAGATGTATTACCTTTCAAAAGCAAGAATTTAGTAATGCCTCGGTATACGGTATTTTTCGTACAAAAACACATCGACTGACACAAACTGTTAAACAACAACTTGCGTACGATACAGCTGAAATTTTCAGAATTATCTTTCAAGTCATGCACAATTATGTTATCAGAATATTTTTGACGAGTAACGCCTTCTGAATGTCGAGGCTCGAAACTTTTCTTCCCTCTTAACTTGCTTGAAAATTATATATTCGACAACAATAATCTTGTAGTATTATTATTTTAGTTGCATTACGTAGACCTGAACTTATGTTTTCATAAATTTTATTGAAACATATTTTTGTGTATTAAGTAATATTTAGAAACATGACAATTAATACTTTGAAATACTTTGATGAAAGACGGTCCTAATAAAAATATTTTTCAACTTGGCAATTCTTAAAAACAACCGTCAAAATTTCCCTTCATTCCGATCATAAGGACGTTTGTTGTTTTGAGTAGAACTGTTTTTAGGTTGATTTGAAACATGGAAACAGTCAGTACCGAACAGTGATTAAATTCTTATCTCTTAAATATGATCGGACTAATAGATTTGTATATAATACTGTGGGCCCTCAAAAGACTCCATCTGAGTCTTAGTACATCAAGTAACAACACCCAATGTCAGAAGCTAACATCCAATTCCTGCACTTTAAAAACGCTTTTGAGAAGTGCATCCCCGAAGAATAACCAAATTATATTATCCTAGAAGCATTGCTTGTAAACGACATACAAGCACGAAATTTTCTTTACACCAAATTTCAACAAGAGATACAACTTCAAATCATCAGCAAAGTGAAGAAGGTGTTTATAAATATTAAAAACGGAGTAGGCCTCAAGGTCGAACCTCGAGGCACTCCCGAACTTTACATTAGAATAAAGCCATTCGCAACAACACATTTTTTTCTGCATAAGAGATAATTCTCCAATAGATTTAAGACATTTCTTGTCGGTATTTTATCGAAAGTTTTTGAAAAATCCATATTTATTGAACCAACTTGAGCACGATCATCCAATGCTTTATTTATATAGCGGATATAATGCGGCAAATTATCTGTTAGAGGAAATGCTTAAAAAGTACACGATAGGTGCTAGATGACCACCGAATGAAATTACGCGAAGTAGTAAAGACTTCACATATTTCACAGGGATTACTGGTTTTGATTACCTAATGAATTGAATATGAAATAATTGTGCGCAAGAGAAGTGCTGCATTTACTGCCTGAGGTCTATAAAGATGAATGAAAGCTTTTTTTATTTAAAAACATTGAAAAGAGGTTAATCAAAAATAAATGGGACTTTATGAATATTGCCTGTCTATATTTATGATTCTTATCATAATCTTTATCTGTAGTAGCACGCTACAAATGAAATGCTGGAATGGATTTTGAAATATTGATTTCAATATTTAAAACAGAACAATTTAGATAATATTTAAATTATACGACACTATTGAACCTTTTTGAGTAAGTCGTCCCAATGTTTCCTAGAGATATTCATTGAGACTACCAAATCTGATATTTTCAGTCTCATGCAATAGCATGCTTAATAAAATGAGCAGGGTATTGTATATTATTATCTTTAATGCCCAGTAACAAACTATTGACATTCTATTTTTAGTGAATGCATGCACTTGAATATAACGAGGACTCTATCGAAGTCAAGTACAGCTACTGCTTTACTAGTATCGGTTGTAACAGCACTTTTATTGCCTTTACTTCACCACGTAACTACAAATGTTACTAAATGATCAAGATAGTAGGTAAAAGCCTACGAACTAAGCAGTAAACTTAGTTTACACTAAAAAATAAAAACTACTTTAAACTTTACGATTATTGTTCATTTTTAAATTACATTAGGGAAGAAGAAAAAGAAAAATATATTGTGTTTTCTTTTTGACGCGAATTTACATTCATTTAAGCTTTGGAGAAAAGCTAATATGAGAGATTTGTATAAAGCATAAAAAACAGGCGTATAGACAAGATTTTACTCAGTGTTTTGTTCTTGAACTAATTTGACACCAAAGAAGAATAAATAAAATGGTAAATTAAAATCTGAAGCTGTCTCAAAATTAATTTTCTTTCAGCTTCTTTTTTTCGTCTTTTATATTCAAACCCGCTTCTCATCGCGTTACCTGTATCTTATTATAGACATACGAAATGAAAACTTGGAAAATATTACTTTTCATGTTCCTAATTTTTCATTTTATGCAGCACTATTGCGAGGTTATTAACTAACTTTCCTCTGAACGACATATACTGGAACGTAATGGATTTAATTTTGGACTAAAAGTAATAAAATATTTCTGTCGAGATGAAGTATATGACGAAGAAAGGAAAAGAGGAAGGTTACTGGGAATTCGCTGTAAATTCTATTGTATCATTCAATCAACAACTAAGAACAAAAGCTTAATAGATTAAAGGAAAGTTTGCCACTGTAGAATGTCGATTAAGTATTTATCGTCCCTCCTTAGTTTGGAAACACGTATTTACACGTATTTGTACTTAAGGCTTTCGAACTAGCACTTTGAATGGTTTCGTTTACAATTTTACAATATACGGGGAATGTTCTTTTAATATTGTAAGTAATTCATTAATACAAATGCTATGTAGGATTTTCATCTTTCGCGCATTTAACAAAGGTGACAGATCAAAGCAATAGTTATACATAACTGTTAGGTGTGGGTTAAACCGGAAAAATATTTCGAAAGCTAAAGAATATGTTTAACAATGAACTATGTTTATCCAGCACTACTTTGTTTAATATAGATTGCAAATATTACATGAACTACTGTCTGCATTTATTGTTATCAAATCTGAAATTTGTTCAGTAATCGACAGGATTTGCCAAAATACTTAGAAAAGATCGATTTCATTGCGCCTCACCGAACGTCTCGAACGTTTCGATCATCTAGCGTTTTCTATTTTAAAGCCAAATGCGAATTTATTGATTAAGTCGCCACTTTATTAAATCTGCATTTATTTGTTATCAGATTCCTCGATTGATATACACTGAACTACATTATTATTATTAGTACTACTATTATTATTATTTGCTAATACTTAACGTGCTTTTGTGGTACTGTTTCTTTAAAATTATTGTGATTTTGATTTAAAAAATGTGCCAGAATTTTTGAGCACTTTTTATTGTCATTTTTTTTTTAAATACGAGAGCTCTGTAAAGAATGGAATAAGTAACAGACCGACGGAATAATAGCTTGAGAATACCCGGGGTAGAAAAGAACTTCCCATTTCAACTTATGAAATTTTCGTGCAATAATTACAATTACTTGTACGTTTTCTTTGCCTTAAAGTATAATAAAGTCTTTCTAATTTTTGATTGGGTTGTTTGATTAATAACAGATTAAAATTATTAGTTTTGTTCAGGTTCATGTCTGCGTTTCTCTTAAAATTTACTTAGAGTAAATATTTTTGACGTGACAATAAAGAATTGGCAACCTTGATTTCGGTTGTCTTTGGTTAATTCTTTTGGATTTCACATTTCTAGGCCTTTAAACCTTGCAAAGCAATTTTTCCTTTTTTCTCAATTTAATTAAGCAGCATGTTCTTGTTGCGCTGCTTGAGAATTTTGTGTCGAAAATCCTTGCAGGACAATCGAAAACAATTAGACACATGCTACGTCCACTTTATTATCTAAAAAAAAACAGAATTTTTTAATCCAACGTTGAAATTCTCAATTGCCAACAACATTTTCATTGAGCGCATTGCAAAAGTATTTCATAGCATGCGCTGCTTCTTTGTCGAACCTTCACTTTCTTGTTCCCAAGTTTTAAAAGTTCAAAGAGAAAGCTATAGTTTATACGCATATAATGTGTTCACCCAATTTCACGCTTTGTGTGCATATCAAATTTATTCCTTCATATTTTTGTTTAATTAGAAATCATTTTCTATCAAAATTGAAGTTTTAGTTAGTTGGAACGGTTTATTAGTTTTTACATTTGTTGATGGATGGCAATGTATAGCTCGACACCACTCATTTTAGTCTTCCTAATCTAGAAACGTATATAAAATATTCGAATTTGTATAGAGGAGGTCGTCAATACCAACAAAACGAGAAATGAAGTTCTCTAATAATTGAAAAACAAAACTACATTGTATATAAACAACAAATTTTCTCTGAATCACTAAATTAATTTAACAATAGTAAATATTAAAAAGAAATTTATTAAGAAAAAAATTATACCTAATTATGTCACTCAACATGAAAATTCAATTTAACCATAAAGGCAAAGCATTGGTTACTATTTAGTATTAATTTAATTTCTCTTTTACTTTCAGGAAGAAGCAGAACAACGGAAAAGTGATTTTTGGAAGCTCATTGATGAACATAATGAAGTCATAGAAAACCTAAAAAAGATAGAATTAGAACACAATTCATCGGGAGTCTGCAAAATATCATCGCCACCTGTCAGTACTTAGTTCAAGTCTTTTGAATTGTATACATATTTGTATATAGACGCATACATTATGTATTTATAATAGTCAAGGATACTCAAGTCAGCAGAAGATAACTGCAATTTTATACATTTGATCTCAACTTTTCATTTCTTTATTATATCCAAATTTATTTACAGATAGTAACGATATAAAAACGTTAATAAATTTTAGTAATATAAATGTGTATAATAAATATATATAATAATTAATTTAGTAAGTACTTGTTTTCATGTATTTTTCAATCACCGCTAACGCTGATAAATATATAAACCAATTTATAAAAGATAATATGCAATAAGTAAATTTTATATTTTTTGTAATTATTACTAATACGGTAACACGAAAAAAATTTCAAAATACTCCATGATCCTTGGTTGGACATAAATTTAGGTTTGTGTTGGTTTTTGTTCAAATGTAATATCTACGAATACATACAAGTTTTGATTTAGAGATATTTTGGAAAAAACAAAGGGTTACTTTGTTTAGTGATTTAGTAGATGTCAAATGTGAAAGTATGATAAGTTGTAAATTTTATAATTTAGCTCCATAATAGGAAAATTGTAAGTTGTTCAAAATTGTCAAAATAGCTTTATACCAAATGCTCCACAAATTATTACAATCTTAACAATTATTTAGTATGCTTAAAAACATTTTATGCATTATAATCCTAGCAATTTATTAGCCGAACTTTTTATTTAGAAATGCATGATTTCATTTTAGCAAATGCAATGATTTGTAACCTAGTAACAAAATAAAACAGAAATCGAGGTTCTCTATCAAGGGATTTTGAGAAGGCCTTTCTAAATAGAGCACAAATCTAATGTCAAAATTGCAGAAAGATAAATAAAATTAAAATTGAATGGAAGAAATAGTGATCAATACTATCATATATGATTATTTGATTACCTAGAAAACTATATGGTACAGTTCGTGTGCGATTTAAAAGTTTAAATAAAAATTGTATATACATGTTAAATTTTAGTATGGTTATTTTCTATACTGTCTCCAACTATTAAAATTTAAATGGTTTATACGAGTTACAAATAGTTAATACTTTTAAATAAATTAATGGTAAGATACTCGAATTGAATTTTTTTTATGTCACTTCTTTGATAATAAAATAGAGAAAGTGAAAGTTCAAAAATACGCATACTCATTCTTTTGTTTTTATGTAGGTATACATCAGTCATGGCTTCTTGTTAAAGACTTGGGGGGTCGAATCTCCCAATAATAATTACCTTTAAATGAAAGGAATTCTATTACATTCTGAATATATATTCTCATGTCTCTTTATTTTACGTTTTATTTTAAAATTTATCCGAAATTTGGAAAAAATGTGTATTTTGTTTAATGATTTTTCTTATACTTATGTTCGTATAACTCTATGTACATAATGTACTAGTGTTATCTGTTTATGGCTCTTTAAAAAAGGGCCTAGGCCTGAATAATAGTAGTATGGAAAATTACTTATGAGGCTAAATAAATCCGATCGTGAGCGATTGTGTTTTAATATTCTAAATTAACGTAAACAGGGGCTCTATTTTTCTAAGCCTCAATCAAACTTTGGAAACGTCGGAGTATTTAATTCACTTAATTTCTATGAACTTTCTTGTGTTGTTACTAAAAATTTGTTTAATACACTTTATGGCGAAAATAACAGAGAATACTACAAACAATATTATCAGTATTAATTTTAGAACTCTTTCATTAACAGAAAAGGTACCCTGTGCATTGCGTAGAAAATGAATTAAATATATTAATTTCGTCTAAATTGTTCGTTATCATCTATTTGTAATTCACAGTGGAGTTCAAACAAAAATTATGCATAAATACAAACGTGCTCATTTCGTATCATGTAATTTTATAAGAAGCAACAAGCAAAAGGTCGAAAGTGAATATGTTTTTTTTCAAATTTACATGGCATTCCTAGCATTTTCAAATTCCACCTGTAGGTGTGATGTTTCAGAAAAAGTGTCATATTGAAATGGTTTACATGTGTAGTATTTACAGTGAAGCTGATAAATTATTAAAAATTATTGATTCCAACGTTTATCTCTGAACCGCAATGATGTTATTTCCACCGTTCAATGCGGTTTCCCGTGATTATCCTTTCCCATTTAAGCGAATGCTGACAGCCAAAGATCTTAAGTCGTACCACGAGCGCGAGCATAATAATAATTCGTGGTTTACAACTTATTATAAAAATGTTATTTAGACACATCATGGACCAAGAACCCCTTAATAATGTCTACAGATACTTAATCCACAGCATCGATTACGTTACCGACGAATTTTAGAACATTTTATATTTTAAAAGTATAAAATACTTTATTATTGCAATTTTTCTTTCTTAAATTTTCATCAGAATATAAAATATAGGTCTCTTAATTTTCTTTGATCATGTACTGAGTTTCTAGTTTTAGTTGTCACAATGTATCAATGTATTCCACCTTACCTCAATTACTATTACTTTTCAGTCTTTTCAACATTGTTGATGCTGTGTCAAACATTTTCTCTATTTGACAAATTTTTACGCTGTTTATGCGCACCTCTTGTGATGGACTAAGTAAATATTATACATTAAAATACCAACTTTTTTATTTTTAGTGGTACATAAATTAACAACAAATATCAAGAAACTATTAAATTAGGAAAAGGTTCCGTTTTTCTCCAAGTAATCACTCAGATATATAGTTCTCCATCTATTGCGCATAATGAAGACAATGCTCTTGAATCACGTTTTCTGATGACGTAGCTGCGTATAGTGCATTTTCATTAGTTGATTCTGTTTTTTTTATTCAATTCTTCCACGCAGAAAGAGTTCCTGAATCGAATCTCAAAACTTATAATGTATTTTATATTGAAACATCTACTGCATTATTTCGAGCTTCTAGTTCCTGGTAGATATGTGACTCTTTCAAGGAAAAATGAAATTCATTGAGACCCTGACAAATGATCGACTATTGGAAATTCGCGTATCAAATGACGCTTAAGGTACTTGACCTTTAGGGTACAAATACTAGTAACAGTAGTTTAAAGTTAAAACTTTCTTGCAATGACCTTTAGATTTTTTTTACTAGTTCTCCGGACGTTTTACATGCTGCGTATATTTTTCTTGTTATTTTACTATTCTTTCGTCGTTTAAGTCGATTAGCAATCATTATTTGTTCTTTTGCGTTAAAGTGAATTGGAGATAACAAATAGTGAAAATGTGTCGACAAAAACGAAGACAACTTGATATAAACAGTTTCACCCTTGCAAAAGGCATCTGACAAGAGCGAAACTTATTTGAAATAAAGTGAAACACGTCTGATACATGGTGAAACGCAATAAAAGAACTCCAGTGTCTAAAACACTAAGAACTTTCCAACAATAATAACCATGAGTCTCACCACTGGTATACCTATGTATATACATTTATATTTAAGACTATATACAAGTAAACTTTTATTTCATGTGGCAAAATTTGAATTTTCGAGTGTATTATGAGATATATGTATATGTATGTATTGTAGTTTTTTCTTATTGCAAAATTTAACTTAACTTCGTTTATTATTTGCAAAATAATCACCAAACATTTCTGTTTGTATGCTGTTAACATAAAAGATATCTTTTTACCTAAACCCTGGTTTAAATTTTACAGTATGAACTTTAAAAGTGGGTTGGGTAATTGTAAGGGTCATATATGTGCGATATAAAACCCTTTTTAGGAAGTTATAAATTATGTCCTTGTCTCGCCTCTTTTTAAAGAATTAGGTTATAAAAGCAATTTGTTAAATGCCAAATATCGGACCTTGGAATTTTGTGATAATTTTTATTTACATTGTGTAAATTCGTCCTTTATATTACAAAATTGACTAATTGAATAAATACATTCTGGGTAACAGGTTCTTTTCGATGAATATTTGAAAAAGTCAATAATTTTCGAAACAAATTAAAGGAACGAACAGTTAGATCAAATGATTTAATAAAAAGTTACATATTTGTATATAAACATTGTAGTAGTCGAAGAGAAAAATATCGTTACTATTTAAAATTAATATGTTAATACGATTAGAAATTAATATTAATATAATTCAGTATGTTAATATTTTGTTCAAACTACATTTAGATTTTGAAAATCACTGTGGGCTGTTTGTTTTGAATAATATAGTGGGCCAAAAAGCAGCTGAACTGTATATAGTTAATACATAAACTATAAAATATTTTATTAAGTTATTATTTATTATCTAAATCATACTAGAACAATTCTACCAAATTCTAGTGCCTTAGGCATTCATAAACTATTACAGATGAATGTAAGTAATATTGTGCTTTAGAATATTATTTTCTGCGTGTAAATTCTAGTCACCACTTGGTAATTACTAAAAGCTATATTAAGCATTCATCTTTATCATTTAATTGATGTACTCTTGTATGTATCAATTTCTGACAGACTAGGATGTACACTAAATTTGTAATCATTCAATCGCATCTATGGATGATCTTATATGTTTCACGCCCACAAATAAATATTTACATCTGTAGTATCACTGAATCCGTGTTTAATTTATTTATTCTAATATTAACTCAAAATGCTCATGACGAATTAGCATTTACGAAGACTGCTTTTAGATTAATATGATATGTAAATGTACATAATACCGATTGAAAAAATCGAGTACTTGTGATTTGTTAAAATAAATGTTTCACATAATGTAACAATATTTTTTAGGAATAAAAGTTAATTAAGTACATTTGGTGTGTTATTTCTTCATGTATGAAAAAATAGACTTGTTTGCAATTTATTTATTCAAATAAGGCATTACTTCACAGAAATGCGTTCATATGAAAGTAGTAACAAAATATGTATATTAAAGGAAATTTATATTTAGTCAAATGAATAGACTATACGACGATGATAGGAGACTCGAAATAAAACAAATGAGTTATGGCATTAAGTTTTTTGTTATCTTACAACGTTACTGAGTTAACTGACTAAAATGGAGTGGGAAACGAATAGCCCGAAATTTCAATCAACAGACTTTATGAGGTATTACAGAGCGCATTTAAGAAAGTGTTTCCTTTAATTTATATATATATATATATATATTATATGGAATAATTTGCATGCTTTGGATTCAGGGATGTAGTGGTGAAGCCACGTTTCATCAACAGTACAAAAATTAATTCGATTCTTACTAAACAACATCAAATTAGCCTTTGACGTTAATTTCTCACGTTTTTTGATCAGTATTTAAGATTCGTGTCGCACTCCAGCATTGACGTCATAGAATTATTTGTTTAATGCAATATCATTAATTTAATTGACCGTTTCTGGAGTCGTTGCATTTTTTGAAGGTCTTCGTTGTGTGTCATCTTCGATACTCATATAATCGCGTTTAAATTACGCAACCCAGCGCGTATGGCGTTCGAATAAGCATTTTCTACCCAAAATTTGTTGCATGTCAGTCAAAATTTCAGATGCTTTTAGTTCACTAAAAAATAAATATTCGATTTGACCAGGAATTCCGAGTATATTTAATTTTAGAATTTATCATCTAAACAATTTATTTACATTGTTGAAATTTTCGGAAGAAATATCACAGATGAATTGAGTTCACTTGTCACCATGAAAAGATGTAGTAATTAAAACATCAACATCAACGTCAAATTTTTCAGAAAGGTGGTGCTAGTAGTCAGTATTACTTTCTGCTAATCGTCTTTGCAATTAGCATTTGATCTAATGAATCCATAACAGTTGCATCCTTTACGCATGCAGATACAGCTGATAATTCAGAGATCAATTCCACGTTATCTTATCGTTAATCTATTCGTAAAGTAAGCTCCCATGTACTTCTTCTGGCAACGGTACTTAAATATGCCATGACACATCAAAACCACCTAGTTTGTAATGAGTGACTGGCTACTCACCTAAGTTTCATAGTTTTTATTGTAAAGTTTTTATCGTTCTAATAGCTGAGATTTCGGCTTGATGGATAAAGTTACAGGGATCGATTCATATGTATACTTAAAATCTATGTTAGATCCAATTAACATGCATGGTTTACATCTGATCACATACTGAAGGACAAAAATAATAGATACATGAAGATTGGATATGCTCACGATCTGAATAAGTATAGAGACCTACGGAAGGAAATTAAAAGAAAATTTTAAACACTTGTATCAAGGTTGTCTGATTTATGTTAAAATTTCTGATCCTTTACGATTTTGGACTTACAATGAATCGTAGGAAGCTGCTCGTTGCTGCATGCTCAGACATATTCATACGTGCATAATAGCCACCGCGCCATGTCGATGGGCTCAATTAATCATTAGCAGTGAAAGTGTAAAGTGCTTGCGATGGAACCGTGGTCACGAAATAAGATAAGAGCAGTTTTACGTTATAATTTCGTGCGTGGTTTAAACATCGACCAGTATTTCGAAGAAAAGACTCTTGCACTAGGTGATGTTTGTCTACATCGCACAACGATATTCAGGTGGTATAGAGAATTCCAACGGGGAAATTTAACTGTGGAGAATGATGAGAGGCCATGAAGGCCACGAATGTCAATTACGGAGTAAAACGTAACTACTGCTTGTCGAGGACAGGTGAGAGATCCACCAACAGATAGAGGGTACCTCAGGCCTAAATGCACCAGCAATTCGTTCGATTTTGCATGATCATTTGCACGTGAAGAAACTTTGTTCTCTCTGGGTGCCGCATAGACTGACTGAAGAGCAGATGACACGACGTGTGGTGCTGGGTGATGCTAAAAAAGTTTAATAAGGGACAATCTCGGCATGTGAACAACATCGTGACAGGTGACGAGACTTGGCTGTACTATTACAATGTGCCGACCAAAGCTCAAAACAAAGTTTGGGTCTTTGATGATGAGGACACACCCGTAGTTGTCAGAAAATCCCGATCTGTAAAGAAGAAAATGATAGCTGTATTTTTCAAATCGAGTAGAATTGTAGAACGCGTCGTTTTGGACACACAGAAGATAGTCACAGCTAAGTGGTATACTGAACAGTGCCTGCCTAGTCATTGGGTCTATGAAGAACCTGCCGCCAAAGTCAAGAATGGACACCTGGTTCCTTCATCACGATAACGCCCCAGCTCACCACGCCACAGCCTGCACCGAATATTTGACCACGACAGGATTGAAACTTTCCAGTGAAGAGGACCTTCTGCGGGCTTGGGACAAAGAGCGGGCTTTACTGCCTAGTGAAACTTGACAGAACTGGTTTAAAGATTGGTTTCGGAGGAAGGAGGGGTGTATCGGGTGTAGAGGAAATTACTTTGAAAAAATTAAATAAACAAAGCTGTATCGCAAAACTTTCCTAGTACCCGGAAATTTATCAGTTGACTAGGATGTACTTTAGGAGTCGGTTCTTAGCCAAACTTTTTTATTACACAAATAACAGCATATGCTGCTTCAGATGTTTTAATTTTTAACTATCTAGACAGTAACATTTAATAACGGGATGATTATGAATGTTCAAAATGTTTTGACAAAGATAAGCAATGTACTTTCAAAGTTAAGATATTGGGTTAAGGGAAATGAATTAAACAAACAATTACAAGACAAACGCAGTTGCTTTTTGTAATTGTAGAAACAATAGCCAAATAATAGATTTTGTACTAGATAACATTACAGCAATAAATACTGTTAATATTTTGAAATAAAGTGTTGATTCAAATCTATCATGACATCCGCGTATGGATGTCTTTTCCTTGAAAATACTTTTTGTAATCCGGCAGTTAACAGGAAATTGTAATACAGAAATTCAAAAGGTGATTTACAAGTATTATTCTTGTTTTCAGTAGATAGCAAAGTATGAAATTATGCAATGGGGAGGTAGAAGATCGGTACATCGTGCAGGAACAAACAATAAAAACAATAGCCAGGTTGGATAGGGGAGTCCAGTATGGACGCTTTTAAGGAGCTAAAAAAATGACGTACGTATACGAAATATTGTTTTATGTATAAAAATAGAGCTAAATTTGAATATCTGGAGCTCAAATATGAAACGAGATAGAAAAGTATTAATAAATCAGAGAAATGTATCAGAAGCAAAACGGATGTAGATTCTTTAAAAACCTGTTTCAAGAAAGACAAAATTTACAATTACCAACTCTATTTAAAACAAGAAAAACAATCTTAAAGAGCGAATAGTTTTGTATAACATTAAGTAGTTTTTTAATTTTAGCGTACCATTTTGTAAATATATCAGACTTTATGTTGTAATATTTTTATGTTTTTATATTATTATATGCTCATTTGGCTGCCGTATATATTTCGTGTACCTCGCTCTATGAAGTAAAATAATACCTTTTGTGAATGTAATATCCCGTTAAATTTTCAAATCATCATAGATTCATCATAATTTCTTAAAAGCATAATTTTCATCAGATTTACTTTGGCTTTTTATGGTTTTGCACTCTTGAGTTTTTGAATGCAAGCAGCTTTTGTTCTACAATTAACTAGTTAAAATTGACTTAATTCATTCTTATCGTATTCCCTTGCGATATCACTAGCGCTCTCTCGAAATTAATATCGTAAGTTTAGTTATTAATATAGTACGCTAATGATGATTTTTTCCATCGATGCTATTTTCCTAATGGTGCGTTAATTAGAGATTTCCACGATCTAGGTTTATGTCTAACAGCTTTGATTACATTCGTTTAAAGTTTCATAATTTTCTTTTAATGAAAACTCTGCATGTGACAGGTCATACATCACCGTCGACTTTTTTTTGTCTGGTCTTTACGTTAGCAGAGAATTCGAGATACACGTTCCTTGACTAGTTGTCATAGTATAAAACCGCGTTAGTTAGCCGCCCTTGTTCATAGTGGGTTCATTTAGGTGCACCGCAGGAAACACTTTTCCTTCGATTAATTGTTTGATTCTGGTATACCTAAATATTAATTCGTAAAATTTGGATTAGTATTTATTAAGAATCTATAACGACGAATTTCACGCAGTGCGTTATATATCGCCACCATCTTGTTGCCATGGCCGTCATAGGAAATTTCTTTTACCGACCCTCCACGATAATTGAGGTAGAATTATTAAGAACTGTTATTTTATTTGACTATTTACTATCGATTTCCTGCGGAAGGATCTTTTCGACAGCCGAAATTCTATTTTTATTCCTCACCAAGTGAGTGATTATTGGAGATAATTAAACAAATGAGGTTTAAAACTAATCTATAAACAACTCAGAAATGGAACAATATTTAGAAAAACGCTTCATGAATGCATCCTAATACAATACTTAAACGATATGAGAGAACTCAACAAAACTCGACATCAACAGATAATCCTCAAAATAGCAACTATAATAATGATAAAAAGTGGATGGAAGAGAAAAATTATTACAGTAAACTAAGATAGAATATAAGTTCTATTTGGATGGATTAACATAACTATAGAAATACGAGAAGGCACGACATGGTTATTGCAGGTATAAATAACATAAACATTTATGGACAAGCTATAAGTATAAATTCATTTAGGAGACTAATTAAACGAAAGAAACAATGGAATTTAGCGAAGACTTAAAATACAGGATAAGATTAAATAGGCATTCCCCATAGTAAATAGCTAATTTTAGATTACCTAATACAAATGAATGATAAATACAGAGGGACGAAAGGAAGCATAATTAATAGAGATAACCAGTAGAACAATAGATATAAGGATAACGCAGAAGCGAGTGTATTACACAAACACAATGAAGTGAAAAACGTTGTTTAACAAAAGGAACAAATTACTAAATACAAACGAACATATTTTACACCAGGTACTTAATTATACAGTCTATTCACTATAGTAATGTTAACAGGGGTTGAAATTTATCTGTAAAGCTAACATAAATGTAATTAAAAGACAAATTTTGATAAAATACACACCATTTGCATAATATTGTTACGGTTTATTTTTCATTTAGAACAATTTCGGAGTTTCGTATATTTAATTGTTTGTTAAGAGAACCCCGTCGTATGATATATAGGGGACGCCTATGGTCGATGAAGAAGGTCATGTGGAAACACATATTTGGGATATAATATTCGTTTTAAATGTTTTAAAAATATCTTTAAATAAATATATTTCGGCGTACGTTTACATCGACCTTGATTTTGTTAATATCAATGAGGCTTTTTGTAATAAGCAGATGTTCTTTTAGCAAACGCAAAAACATTCCCCCTTACGTCTTATTCGCCCTAGTTCGATATAACAAAATCGCTCTATATCGTTGCCATTTGATAACCATCTTCGCAGTAGGGTAGACCTAGAAATTGTTCTTTGATTAAATGAGTCTCATTCGTGAGCTAAGTCACAATCAATATTAGTATAAAATCATCGTAAGAGCCCGTTTACCATCGACAGGTATGTGTCAGCCAATTAACTAAACCAATATGTACAGTCCCTTATTCGTAAATTGTTGTTATAGGGCTTCTTTTATGCCGTAAATCCCGGAGTCGGAACGCCAGTAAGGCCCCGGCATAGAACACCGATCAGCGGCGTATTTCGGGAGCCCGAACTGTGCTCCAGCTTAAGGGAGTGATAAGTAGCCCTTATATATATATTTGTTTTTATTTTTGGGTTTTACCGAATTCTAATTTAAAAAAAAAAGACTTAAAAGAATTAAACATATTCCGGGAAAAATTGTTGTTTTACACTCTAAGTGTAAAAAGATGTTTTTTTTGTGTGTCCCGTTTGATTATTAAGATTAAGTGAGTTTTGGTAGGATAAGTTAATTTGATTAACAAGATTAAGTGAAATTATGTAGAATAAGTCAACTTTTATTTGTTTTTTTTTGTGTATACCGATACCGCCGTCTGTAACCTATATATATATATATATATATATATATATATATATATATATATATATATATATATATATATATATCAGGAAGGGTCAGATAGTTATTGTATAGAAGTTCAGCTTTTCAAGTACAACAGTCAAATTAACATGTATTTAAATATTTAATAAATTTGTATATAATAATCACACGTACACTGGGTGTGTCAATTTTAATCTACCTTAGAAACGGTGGGGAAATCTAGGCAACTTCACAGGCCAATAGAGCTACGGCCTGTGAAGGACCAAACGAAACATCCGTCATAAATTTCGCTCTTGGCGCCCTTCTTTTTTTTTTCGATCTAAAGGCTAGAACCAGATAACAAAAGACAAATCTGAACTTGCGAACCACGACCTCCGCGATAGCTGGCTGGCATCGTTCGGTTGCTGCCCGGAACAACGTAAGCTTCCCCGAGCGGTCGTACGCGACCCTGCAGCACTTGCTCACTCGTGCAATCAGCACGTAGCAAGATTTTTGGCGCTCCAACTTGTGGGCCTTTTTTTTTGTGTTGCAAGAATTTCAACACCCAGTGTTTGGGTTATTTTATTTTTCGTGCGATATATTAATTTTTTTTATTAATTAAAGTTTCGATCATTTTTGACCATCCTCATCTCACATATTTTCACGAATACGACGACCTCATTTGATATTTGTGTTACCATCTTAGAATTAAATATTTTGATAATCCCCTGTTTCGAATTTTAAGTGACCATCTTCAGAGTTCATTTTTTTTTTCTTTTGGAATATTTTGACTTTTTAGTTTGGATTGTGCTTTTTGGTATTTATCGCGTTAAGTTTTGTTTGATTTGAGTCAAAATGAATATCAGTGGGTTAAATAAAAATGAACTCTCCTATGAACTTAGGATCAGAGGTGTTACCGAGGATTCGACTTTGTATGTTATGCGTAAGACTTTGCGAGAACTTCTTAAATTAGAAAAGTCATCAAGTTTTGTTGCTCCGGTATATCCTTTTAGTTTTGATGACGATCAACTTGCTATTGCAGGTGGAATTCAGGAGATCAGAGATTTGATTTCTAGGCTTACTCAATCATCGGCTTTAACTGAATTTAGGAGAATTTCTACCAAAATCGACCATTATGTATCGCGTAGTAATCGTGCAGTTCCCGTCAGTGACGTAGATAAGACCACGCGATCTGGTTATCTCGTTCAACTTGTTTCATTGGCATCGCAGATTAAGAAGAGATCCAAGTTACCTGCTCATTCTTCTACCGTTTTAATTGGAACTACAGTAGCCACTAGTGACGATGAGCTTTCAGATTCTATCGAATCCGTTTCTGCGAATACTTCCTTCCAGAATAATCCAGTTTCATCTGTTCGTGTTGTCCTTGTATATAAGTGGAATTTTACTTATTCAGGTAATAATAGAGATACTTCTTTGAATTTTTTCTTAGAAAGAGTTGAAGAAACACGGATAGCGTGAGGTATTAGTCGTGAAATTCTTTTCACATCAGCGTTAGATCTTTTTGTTGATAAAGCTCTAATTTGGTATAGGGCCAATCGTAAAAATTTCACATCTTGGGAAGAGTTAGTTCAGGGATTGCGTGAAGAATTTTTGCCTTTCGATTATGATGAGAAATTGTTAGAGGAAGTTAAGCGAAGAACTCAAGGACAACAGGAGTCCATTGGCATTTACTTATCTGTTATGTCAACTTTATTTTCACGTTTCGTCACGAAAATACCAGATTCGAAACAACTTCAGATTTTAATGAGAAATATTCTTCCTTTTTATCAATTGCAGTTAGGCCTAGTAGAAATAAATTCCGTGTCTGAATTATTGGTAGTATGTAGAAAATTAGAGGCACGACGTATAGCTGTAGAATCGTTCGTTCCTCCACCTACTAAGAGTAAGTCCCTTGAGCCTGATTTGGCTTATGTTCAGGTAACTTCTGAGTTGGCTACCGTTAGTGTCGAACCCACTCGGACAAAACCTCGAAAATGTTGGAATTGTGGTCGACCTGGTCATCTTTATTCACAGTGTCGTCAACCAAAAAGGAAACACTGTTATCGTTGTGGTAAGGCTAATGTGACTGTTGCAACTTGCTCACGTTGCCGGGGAAACTATCGTCGGACGCAAAATCGTAAAGCCAAAGAACATCAAGTGCCTGATGCTTTATCAAGATCAGTTCCCGTTATGGATATCATTTCCACTGAAACACCCACTAAGGATCGTTGGTATCGCAGACTTCTTCAATTAGTACAAGAATATCCAATGAAATATCCGCGTTTTAGGCTTCAGAGTAATATGTTGTACAAATTGTTTCGCGCTAAGAAGAGTTATAGATTGCACTCTGAGGAAGATCATTGGAAGATGGTAGTGCCAAGAGATAGACGTGCGAAACTTCTGCACGATAATCACAATACTCCAACTGATGGACATTTAGGAGTCTTCAAAACCTTTAATCGACTCGCAACTAAGTACTATTGGCCTGAGATGAAGTATGACGTTGCCGCCTATATACGAAAATGTTGGACATGTTCGCGAACTAAACCAGAGCAGAAAACGACTGCAGGAGAAATGGGTGGACACTCTCATATTGCGAAACCACGGGAGGATATTAGTGCTGATTTGGTTGGACCTTTGCAGAGTTCTAAGACAGGGAATGATTTGCGCCATCGTCCCGTATCGTTTTATCCAAATCAAGTTGTGTGGCGTAAGAATTTCGTTGTCTCGGATGCTTCTAAGTATTATACCGCCAAGTTAGTTGATAAATATTTAGGGCCTTATCTTATACATTGGAAGATATCGTCGACGACTTATTCACTCAAGGACAATAATGGGAAGGTTTTGCCAGGTTGTCGGAATGTGAATGGCTTGAGTAGCAAAGCCTATGGACGTGGCTTATGAATAACTCCATCGGTTAATGCCCGTGAGGTAAAAGTCCTCTAATCGCTTTCTTACTTGTTGCGACTGCAGTGCTGAACAGGTTAAATAGTATTGTGTTGAAATTTAGGAACGTTATGTTCAATATTATTTAGAATACCTGTTTTTGACCTGCCTTGCAATAATAATATATTTTGTATCGTTTTGTATTAGAGAACTTGAGTAATTGTTCTATCGTTTACCATCATTTTGTTACACTTTTGTAAATACCGATTTTGTATGTATTCTTGATTATCGTTTGGAATAGTGAATTTTGCCTTGCTGGTAAGGCGTTAGAATTTCCAGTCGATTTATCCTCGTGTCGTAAGAGGCGACTAAAAGGAATCTGTATCTATCGTTTAACATCGTAGATTGTTATTGTTTGGTGGTTATCGATCATTCTGTAGCCAAACAATTTCGGTCGATTTATAGATTAAACTCATTTACCGATTGTGACGTTACTATTGTAGTTTGGATTTTTCTTTTTCTCGTTTACCTAATTTTGACTCTCGTTAGCGTGTGAGATACTTGTTAAGAGTTTTGTGTTGACTCTAGACTATGTCTGATTTAAACAGTATCAAATACGTTTTTTTTGACTACTTAATTTTGACTTTCGTTAGCGTTTGAGATACTTATTATGAGTTTTGTGTTGACTCTCGACTATGTCGGATTTATACAGTATCGATTACGATTTAAATTATGACATTTCGTTATGGATTTATCGAATAAATTTTAATTTCGATTCTATCGTTTTGTTTACCGATTATGACTTCTGATCTTGAATTTAACGTTTCGCTTACCGATTTTGACTTTTGAGTTCGATTAATATCGTTTCGTTTACCAATTTTGATTTTTGATTTGGGAGGTGGTATGTGCTATCAAAAAAAGTCGTTAGCGTACCGTGTGAACCTCCAACGGATCGGAATCCTGCCCTTCCCGTATTTGTATCGCGTTTTTTTTGTTCAGGATATGACTTTGAGAATTGAATCGTCGTGATATTTTGTTGTCAACCCTCAGTTGTGTCAGTGTAAGTAGGCTGCTTGCACTTTAAATCTATTGTATCGAATTTTCAAATATTTTTGTTTAGCCATTGTTTATCCTGTTTAGGAATGTTTCTTTGTTGTATTCTTGGTGTCATCGGGTGTGATGGGACAAGACGGCAGTACCGTGTGATTGGGTGATTGTGGGTGAATGTGGAACAGCTCAATTTCCTATCTTTTACTTCCTCATCCTGTAACCCCTTTTGAATCCTAATAACGTTAGTAATAAACCCATTTTTTTTGTCCTTTTATTTTTCTTTACTTTTGCTGAGTGCATCATCGCTTCACGATGAGCATCTCTGTTACTCTGACGTGTCCATTTTGCTGGGGCATCGCGTGTGTTGCTGGTGGGCGTTGCCTGTGCTTCAGCGTAGCTTTCTTTCTTCTTTCGCCGCCGTACGTAATGATCCCCGTACGGTCTGAGCTTTTTTCGGTGCTATATGCAGCTTTTCCTTCCCCCTACTCTAGGGACCTTGTGGCGCTGATGTGTTGTCAAATCCCTCTCTGTGGCACATGTTGCGCTCCGGGGATTTGTTCACGAGCAGTTTTGTTATTTTTATTTTCATTTACGATCCTGTGTACCGACCGAATGTCGAAGGGCCCAGTGGTAGTTTTGGGGTCGAGCTGATTCCAATGTTGAATGAGGAATGTGTCTGGGTGCTGTTTGTGTTGTTTGGTCACTCCTGGGACAGCAATATTATTGTTTGTGTTGTTTGGTCACTCCTGGGACAGCATTGTAGTTATTGTGTTGTTTGGTCACTCCTGGGGCAGCAATATTGTTATTGTGTTGTTTGGTCACTCCTGGGGCAGCATTATTATTGTGGATTTGTTTCGCTTCGGAAATTTTTCGAGGAAAAATTTCCTTAGGTAAGTTGGGATGGGATTGTTACGGTTTATTTTTCATTTAGAACAATTTCGGAGTTTCGTATATTTAATTGTTTGTTAAGAGAACCCCGTCGTATGATATATAGGGGACGCCTATGGTCGATGAAGAAGGTCATGTGGAAACACATATTTGGGATATAATATTCGTTTTAAAAGTTTTAAAAATATCTTTAAATAAATATATTTCGGCGTACGTTTACATCGACCTTGATTTTGTTAATATCAATGAGGCTTTTTGTAATAAGCAGATGTTCTTTTAGCAAACGCAAAAACATTCCCCCTTACGTCTTATTCGCCCTAGTTCGATATAACAAAATCGCTCTATATCGTTGCCATTTGATAACCATCTTCGCAGTAGGGTAGACCTAGAAATTGTTCTTTGATTAAATGAGTCTCATTCGTGAGCTAAGTCACAATCAATATTAGTATAAAATCATCGTAAGAGCCCGTTTACCATCGACAGGTATGTGTCAGCCAATTAACTAAACCAATATGTACAGTCCCTTATTCGTAAATTGTTGTTATAGGGCTTCTTTTATGCCGTAAATCCCGGAGTCGGAACGCCAGTAAGGCCCCAGCCATAGAACACCGATCAGCGGCGTATTTCGGGAGCCCGAACTGTGCTCCAGCTTAAGGGAGTGATAAGTAGCCCTTATATATATATTTGTTTTTATTTTTGGGTTTTACCGAATTCTAATTTAAAAAAAAAAAAGACTTAAAAGAATTAAACATATTCCGGGAAAAATTGTTGTTTTACACTCTAAGTGTAAAAAGATGTTTTTTTTGTGTCCCGTTTGATTATTAAGATTAAGTGAGTTTTGGTAGGATAAGTTAATTTGATTAACAAGATTAAGTGAAATTATGTAGAATAAGTCAACTTTTATTTGTTTTTTTTTGTGTATACCGATACCGCCGTCTGTAACCTATATATATATATATATATATATATATATATATATATATATATATATATATATATATATATATCAGGAAGGGTCAGATAGTTATTGTATAGAAGTTCAGCATTTCAATTACATAGTCAAATTAACATGTATTTAAATATTTAATAAATTTGTATATAATAATCACACGTACACTGGGTGTGTCAATTTTAATCTACCTTAGAAACGGTGGGGAAATCTAGGCAACTTCACAGGCCAATAGAGCTACGGCCTGTGAAGGACCAAACGAAAACATCCGTCATAAATTTCGCTCTTGGCGCCCTTCTTTTTTTTTACGATCTAAAGGCTAGAACCAGATAACAAAAGACAAATCTGAACTTGCGAACCACGACCTCCGCGATAGCTGGCTGGCATCGTTCGGTTGCTGCCCGGAACAACGTAAGCTTCCCCGAGCGGTCGTACGCGACCCTGCAGCACTTGCTCACTCGTGCAATCAGCACGTAGCAATATATAATAAAAAATATCTAAAACCCTTACACATATACATATATTAAGAAAATTGCTTTCTTGGTTTATTTATATTCCTAAAATAAGGAAACATATATAGTTTATTCAAAACCATTAATTTCCATATTTTTGTCATATACATTATATATAATTCATATTGTCTACACTTATGTTGAAAAACACCGACATAATATACAAATTGGACGGCATAAGCTTGTATGACATTGTATTTTATGCTTGCATTAAGAACGGAATTAATATATATGTAAGTAGGTTCATACCTTTAAAAGCTTCCATATTACCTTTTATCTGGTAAATTTAATATTTTGGAGTGGTACTTAAGGAAATTATAATGCATAAAACGTTATTTAATAGAAAATATAATGCTAATATTTTAAATTGGTTTATTCTTAAATATTAATGCAATAACGATAATGAAGTTTTCGCTGTAGTGTAGACGGAATTACAAACATCGAGTTTTAAGTACCTAAAGTTACGTGTGACGCATGTATTTCTTCTTGGGTACAAAAGAACTTTGTTATTCTAGGGAATTTTAGTAAACGAAAAATAAGATTTTGAATTCAAGGAAATATTAAACAACAATATTCAATTCTATTATAGCTAACATTTGTTATATTCTAAGAATAATTTCTTAAACACATAATAGTTTATTTAATTTCAGTTTAACAGTTTTATTTGTAGACTTTACAATAACAATACACTTATTTAATAAAAAACAATCTTTATAAATTATGTAGCTTAAAAGTAACAAGAAAGCTTAAATTTTTTCAAAATTTTTTTACCTTTAACAAGTCTTTGTTCTGTATATAATAACTTTTAGTTCTCTTTCTATACCAAAATAAATTTAATTATTTAACTAAAGGTATTTCGAACTACGTTCTTATAAGGGATGGCGTTAACTCATTTTTACAAGCGATAGAGTTAGACTAGAATTTGGTAATCGTAAGAGTTATATTTCACCATGAAAATGCTAGACCACACACGAGTTTAATCGCCCGTCAAAAATTATTGGATCTTAGATGGAATGTGCTACAACACCCGTAATACTCGACGAATTGCACCTTCAGATTTCTATTGCAAATTTTTTAGTCAGTAGGTATAACAAGTCTACGAACGAGAAATTGTGAAGCTTATCGAAAGATGGCAAAAGGCCTTTGAAGTAAATGGGCAATATATTATTGATTATGTTTTTAAATTAAATACATATTTTACATTAAAAAAAATCAAGACATTTTCCACAACCCAATATGTTTTACCATCTCAAGTGTCATTTAAATCATTTTAATTATTTGCATACTAATTAATCAAAAATAAATTTTTGGCTAACATTTGCAGACTTATAAAATATAATATTCTACAACAATTCTATTTTTTTGTTGACTCTTGAAATTTTTTTGTTAATGCTGTTGGACCAGCAAAAGACGAGAGATAAATCCGCACTCGTCTTTTCATTGATTTTCAAAAAGTGTTCCATTATCGTAATTATAAAGTGCTTGATTAGGACTTTAAGTATTTCTTCATAATTTGTATTTAGCTTCATTAAAGTGAATATTTTTTTATGATTATTTTGTTGATTTATTGTAATATACATACCTAAAATGTTAACCATATATTTTTCCAAACAAGTCCGTAGCGTCTCTACGTCTATGAGTGTATCCGTTCAGTCAAATTTGGCGTCAGTGCGATTATGTGACACGATAGTGGACAGTTACTGTTATACGTACATGAAGGCTACAATACAATGAATAGCGCAAGGAGATGTAAATACGTATTGCTGAGATATGTACTATGAAATATTGAATAAAATTTAAGAGCTGATATAAACACAGCACAATACTTAATTATGAGACTGCTTTGTTGTTGAGATCCTTTGTAAAATATTAGTAGGCCTAGCATTCAGTAAACGCAACAGTCAGATAAATAAAACCAGACATTATTCTCACCAACTATGCCTTATTAAATCAATCAAGACCGAAATATATACATAAATGGAATATATGAGATATACACATATAATCTAACAAATATGTAATGTGCAGTAATTTTAATAAAATACAGCGTGTTCCAAAAAGAATATACCTATTACAAAGTACTATTTTGTCTAAATTATCGGTCGCTGCGCCTCGGCTCGGCTATTGGAGAAACGAATATATAGTCTAGTTTATTTAATAGCCGCTAAATGTCAGTTGTCTTCTGTTTTTCTTGGTAACCGTCATATGTTTAGAATGGCTACTCCGCCGCAGAAATCATTTTGTGTTCTCGAGTTTGCGAATTGCAATTCCTTGATTACAGTGCAAAGACGTTTTAGGTTGAGCTAGTTTGTAGATACAGGATGTGTATGTAAAAGAAAGAGTCCTGACCGCCCTCGTGTTTCTGAAGAAAATGTTGCACGAATTCAAACTGCTTTCAAACGTAATCCTTCAAAATCAATTCGTCGTACCAATTGGGAGTTACAACTGCCTACAACAACAATTTGGCGTATTTTGAGACGTCGGTTGGTTATGAAGCCGTACAAGTACAGTTGTTACAAGTTCTGTGTCCTGATGACGAACGGAAACTTGTGGCATTTTGTAAAGAGATTCATGATGCTATTGGCAATGATAACACTTTCGCACAACGCATCGTGTTCAGTGATGAAGCGACTTTCCATGTTAGCAATCTGGTAAACAAACACAATGTTCGAATTTGGTGTCTCCAGAACCCACATGAAGCCATTGAACATGTACGAGATTCGCCTAAAATCAATATGTTTTGTGCGATATCCCGATCATCTGTTTACGGCCCATTCTTCTTTGATGGAAACACGGTTAACGGTCAGCAGTATCTCGCTATGTTACAAAACTGATTGTTTCCGAGGCTACACGAAGACAACTTCATTTTTCAACAAGACGGGGCACAAACTACTGAACCGTTGTATTGGTCGTCCAGGAGCTGGCGACTTAACATATCTCAGCTGGGCTCCACGGTTACCGGATTTGACACCCTATGACTTCTCCCTGTGGGGTTTCGTTAAAGACAACGTTTATGTACCACCACTCCTACAGAACCTGGAAGAGTTGAAGAACCGGAACCGTAGTGCTATAACATCAGTGACGAATTATATACTTGCCCGAGTATGGGAGAAATTTGAGTATCAATGTGATATTGTTCCAGTCGCTGTTGGAAGACATATTGAATATCTGTACTCTGAACTCGAGGGGTTCGTAAATATGTGTGTAAAGTTTCACGTTCGTATGTCTTAAAGTTTAGTAAATAAATGCATTCGAAGTACGTATATTCTCTTTGAAACGCTCCGTATTTTTTCTCTGCTTGTTTCTGTACTTTTATATGTATTTTTTCCCCTTTAGTCAGGTACTTACATGTAAAGAACTATTGTGTTTAGTTATTATTTAGAAAACTTTACATTTATTTTTTGTTCTTCTTGAACATTTTTGTGTATGTGTAATTGATTTTGTCCTATTAATGGAAACAATTCTGTTGGGCAAACTATAAATATAAATAAATAAATAAGTAAATACCATCGAATGAAATTATATACATAAATGGCGTTAAATATTGACTAATAACATCTTAAAACAATTTAACTTAACTTTGTCTAAATTCGACAACCTCAGTTTTGAAAAACCTTAAGCCAAGATTTTAGATTATAAATGAATAATAATAACTAAATATATATTTATTTTTTTATCATCTTCATGGCGATCATGCGCCTAATACAACGATTCACGATTTCAGGTATTTTAAATAAAACATAAAACTAATCTGGTACGTAAACTTCCGCGGTCGTGGCCCATGCTATCTGCTTCTGGGCTTCCGGGCTGGAACCGTGTCACTTGTATGCATCTCGTACCCGTTAGTGCGGGACATTTTCAGGGCTCAACTACTTCACTGAAACTGTGTCAACTACTGCACTGAAACTGTGTCAGTTTCGGTGCAGTAGTTGAGCCCTGATGATGTCCCATACAAATGGGTGCGAAACGTCTGCAGATATACAAGTGACGCGGTTCCAGCAAAAAGAAACAATGAATTCTAATTTCTTATGACTTTTAAATCAAAATAGTATAGACTACTTCACATACACTCGTTGTTAATATACACATGACGATCACCCATTTAAGTGCAAATTCACAACTAGTTGTTTAAGAAAATACAAGATAAACTTTTTAACTGAACTGCGTAGTTTCAATACATCATTTATCAGGTACACATAAGGTAATCACCCAGCCAATAATGTCCGTCAATAACTAAATTTTTAATAAAAAATCAATTACTTAAATTTAAATCGTCCGAACTTAAAATAAATCCAATATTTTTACACAAAATTAAATTAATAAAAATATTTTAAAGAGCTACTCATACCTCTGTTATCCATAGGGCCTCTAATTATATATATATATAATAAATTTAACAAAATTTTGTGTGTATAAATATTTACAAAATTGTTCTATTGTACTTGCTTTAACTTTGAAAGTCAGGCTTTGTTCTCGCTTATATAGGTGCCGAAAAAGTAGCTGAAGTGCCCTACGAGCAGAGCAGTACAGAAAAACATGATGTGGATTATTTTCATTCTCTCGTCATCGCTCTATAATTTCATTGTTGCATATTCCATCGTCATTATGTTCATATTATATAAATTTCATCGAATATTATTTTTGGGTATACCACTAAAAAATGTCATTAAAATATACTCATATTGGTTAAAATTCCAACAAGCTTGATTTATATTGGTATTACATAACGTTATAAATAAATATCCACTATATCCTATTTATATATTAGAGTTACAAGAAATTATATCTAAAACTAACAACTACATATATACAACAAGGATGTTTAAATCAACGTTTATCCTTTTTATGTTGTAGAATATAAATCTCACAACATAAGGAAGATTTAGTACTTTTAAGATATATAAGAACATCTCGCAATATCTAAAACAATTTCACTATAGTAAGTGTGTGTATCCAAAGAAAAAATTAATCGATATATCTGTACGTATCCTTTTATAATATTAATTATTGTCATAAGGATATTATGAGCGATTTTTATATCGCATCACATAACGAAAATATTTATCGCAAATAACCACACACATTTGGCGGCGGTGTATGCAGATCTCTATTAAGGATTAATATTCATATATGCGCAGTTGCAAACCCTTACGCAGAAAGTAGTGGTACTGTTTAAAATATAAATATACGTACAGTCTATATAAATATTTATTGAATTATATTTTACTTTAGAGAAGAATTTTAAATACATATATATTTATACATTTTATTTAAAAATACAAGCATACCTTTAGAATGCGAATAATATAATATTTTATTCGCTACAATTAAATGAAGTGCACTATTGAAATCAATCAATTAATTAATTCCGATCATAATCAGCGCATAGGTTAGTCAAACCGGATCAACGTGACGATGCTGTTAAGAATATTAGCAATTTGTGGAAATCAGGGGTATAACACAAAAGTGATTTGAATTTAATGCAATAAGCGGACACAATGTGTTGAAGAGAATACACTTGTAGCTGATTTTACATTGGTTCTAGAGTACTGCAGAACGGTGCTACAATCCACATTGTTTCTTCTATACGCAAATGATTTGTTCTAGATCTTTTGACAGTATTGTATGCTACTGATTAATTACATTAGTAATAAAGGCATTTTAATAATAGGAAGGAATGAGTTCGTTACCACTACAGTAAAAATATTAATAAATAAATTATATATGTATTAGTACTATAATACTATTTTCAATTTGTTAGTTTTGAAAAAAGTTAAAATTTAGGGAATTGGAATCAATATTGGGTACCATTATAGACCAAAATGTAGCCCTTTCTAAAAAATTACCAAACGTACTTTTTGCTCTTACCGTATTGTGGTTCGAGGTCGTAATGTACTAATGTAAATATGTCCCAATTGCTTGCTTTACAAAAACGCCCTAAGCGAACCCTGGTTGGCAAATTAAATAGGGACTCATGTAATTAACGTTTAAAATACTTTGAAGATTCTGTCGAAGTATTTTTATTGTTTTATGCATTGCTCATACAAAAGATTACAATTTTGGGAGAACAGATAATGGTAAAAACGCACAACGTAAAAATATGTTATTACTAAAACAGTATCACATTATGGTATATTAGAGGCATACCCATTTTAATGCATGTAGACTTTACAGTCACATCTTCAGCAATTTAAAAGAATGGGTAGTAGCGGGTTAAATATTTAAAATTGTTCAATATAAAGTTGTGTTTTCATACTATTATAAAGTAAACTCATTCAAATGATAATACGACCGAACAATGAAAATGTCTGTATGTAAACATAATACTTTTGTGATTCAGTGAATAAATAGCATATAATTCTCGCCCATTTTTAAAGCCTTGGATGACGCCTCGGCTGCAAACGTTTGGACTCAGCTTAAAAATAATAGCGTTCTACGCTTACTAACATAACGTTCTATTCTCTTCAGTCGAATTAAAATTAGCTTATTTTATTACTGAATACACCATGTAGAACGCAATCACTACTTTGCCAATTCAAAAATGATAACCGTCATTATTTTCATACAAACCATGGGCACCAAATTAGCAAACAAAATTATAAAAACGCGTAATATTCACGCGATTTTTAATAAATTTAATTTGATTTGCCTTCGTGCTGATAAGATTTCCACTGTTCAAGTACACTTCACGTTTTATCACAACAAAATATTAAAATTATTTAAACTGATGTCTATATTATCGACATTACTCTCTGTCAGATGTCATTGTATTTCAAGGTACATTTTCTGAACTTCTCAAGTGTGTTGGTATCCATTTGGATCCCCCATTTTATGGTCGCTATCTATGGAGATTGGTCCCCATAAGTAGATTCCCCCTCAGTTTTGATCTCATCGTTTCTTCTTTAAAAAAAATTGAATCATTGATCGGTACTCCACTTTTCCATGTTCTTGTTTCCATGACAAGCTAAATGTAGTTCACTTTCTATTCAAATAACAAACATCCTTAGAGTTTGTTACTATTGTTAACATTATTAACGAAAGCAACAGATTAAAATAAATTTTTGGTGACAGAGTCTCTATCTATGCAAGTACTACATCATTAGATGTCGAATGGTGGTTCTCTGCATATGAGAACTTTTATTTCTCACGGCGAACACGGTAACGTGAAAAAACGATAGAAATATATCTGATCCCCGAAATACTTAACCGATTTTATCCACTTTATACATCTAAGTACTGAAAACGCTGCTCGAAAGGGTAAGCGTTTATTAATATTTATCACCTGCTAAACCCCTGGACTTCTTCCAAGCACACGCCACTGATTGAACGCTCGCAGTGTCAACTCTAAGCATCTGCACAATCGAAATGAATGAAAACTTTGACAGTTATGTTTTGAAGGATTGCTAAGTTAAAAAGCAAACAAGCTTTTTTATTATTGCAGCTATGTATTATTAGCATCGCAAGTACGAATAATGCTACATAAAAAGACTGTGTTGTTTTCCCATAATTTAATATAATCAATTTACTTCAATTATAATGAACGTACTTAGTTTTAAAAAAGATTAATGCTCTTTAAAGAAAAATACTTTGCATATGTGTAAATAAATTACAAAACAAAGAGGGATTAGTCTGCGACCCAATATAACAGTGAACTTTTGACCCAATTCTACGTATTCAACTGTACGTAAATAAAGTTTCTTTTTAATTAAACTACTAAATGGCATTAATAACAAAGTTGGAAAATTTGGATGGTGTGTTTATTTATTTTAACAGCATGTGGTACATGATATTTCAAAACGTAATTATGAGTACAGATAATATTCATTTCAATTGTACTTTGGGCCAAAATTTGAGGAAAGGAAAACAAAATTCTTTTTCAAATAATATGGATATGGTTCGAATAATAAACGTACCATTAAGTTGGTATTATTATGTAAATATTCTTATTAGAAAAGAATATATAATCTAAAATTTCCTTGTAAATCGATTGATATTGATGTATGAATATATAAATAACGCCACTGTTTTAAATACTATGAGCACTTTTATCAAACTTTGTAGAGAATAAAAGTTTTAACACTGTAAAGTAATTTACGTGGTTTTACATGCATTAACTTTTATACGGCCCAGATGTATCTTAAATTGTAAGTTTCTCAAGATCACGAATTCTAGACATTCAAACTGTGCGCAATAGTATTCCACAGTTTCGCAGATTCTCTATCTTTATAAAATGCGCGTTCCTACCAAAATGTGCCGTTCTGACAAGAATGAGGATGTCTAGACGCATTTTACAGTTGTTCACTAGGAGAAATAATATAATGTTTTACAAGTGAAGAAGAAAATAAATTAGCATCTAATATGCATTAATGAATGAATATAAATTTTAACTAAACATTAGAGAACAATTTTTTACTTTATTGAGGCGATTAATTCATATATATATATGTAAACAATTTCTCGAAATACAGTATTGAATTTCGTAAATGTAAACCAAATATAGATAAAATAAAGCACAATTTCATTTTCATCGTCCTAATGCAGCTTAAACGAAGGCGTGTGTGGTATATATTTTATTTTTTTTGACAAAACGTTGAAGTAGGTTAACGCACTGAAATTCAGATGTAGCACTATTTTCATTTCTTGGATGTACACATAATGTTTCCACTAAATATTTGTTTTTCACGTGCTCGTTGGGAGCGTTGTTGTAAATTTTCTATTACAGTGACTTATAAAGACAGTGTGATCATACGTCTTGTGCCGCCATTAGTTTGCAGTTTTAATATATACGTATATGTATATATATATATAGAAGGTTTATCTAAAGCAAAAATGCAATAAAAATATATTAAATATTATATTATTTCAATACAGTTCTTATGGAAATTCATCAGGAAAAATATAAAGTCATTACATCAACACAGATGCTTTTATTTGTGATACCGCAAATTTTAGTAATTATTAAATTATTCTATAATATTTACAAATTAAGCATATATATAGTAATTTTCAAATTTTTCAAAATATTCTCTTTGAAAATCAATGCACTTTTGCATTCGTTTAAATCAATCCGAAAAGCATTGCTGCCACTGTGAAGGCGGTATCTCCAAAATATGAGTTTTAAATGCCTCAACTGCCTCTTCCGGCGTAGAAAACCGGTGACCACGAAGTTTATTCTTCATGTCTGGGAACAAAAAGAAATCACAATGTGCTAGATGAGGCTGTACGGCGGATGGCTCATCAGTTCAATGTTTGCCCGGTCAAATATCCAATTATTTGAACCGACCTGTGAGAGTTCGCTTTGTCATGGTGGAGAATGATCTGTCGTTTTTGGTTTGTGTTCCTTATTTCTTCAAAAATCTTTGGCAAACAAACAGTTGTGTACCATTCGGAATTGACCATTCTACAACTCTCTAAAGGCACAGTTGCAACGTGACCGGTTCTTTGCTTTGATTTGCTTCGAGCACGAACAATTTTGTTGGCATTAGCTGATCTTGCTATACCCGCAGTAGACTGCTGTTTACTATGGGGCTCATAAGTATAGATCCAAGATCATCACCCGTGACGACTTTATAAATGTTCTTTGAAACACCGCCATTGTATGTTTTATGCAATTCTTGGCCCCAATCGACGCGAGTCTTTTTTGAGCGGTTGTCAAATTATGTGGCACCCAACGTGAACACAGCTTCTTAACGGCTAAGTGTTCATGCAGGATCTTACGCACGCTGGTGTTATTAATACCTAGAGATGCCTCGATGTCATGGTATATCACATGACGGTCTTGCATTATCAATTTAGACACTGCATTAGTGTTTTCCGACACAATAGCATTTGTGGGACGACCTTCGCGAAATTCATCGTCCAAAGAACGCCGTCCAAGTTTGAATTCACTATACCAACGATATACTGTAGTTTTCGATGGTGCTTCATCACCATATACATTCATCACCATCACCATTAGCTCGTCGGTGCATTCTTGTTAAGATAATCCACGCCGAAAGTTATGAAAAATAATTGCACGAAAATGTTCGCGAGTTAATTCCATTTTTTCGCTGACATAAAATTTTCAAGTTATTGTCGACAATAGAAAGAGAGTCCGGATAATAAAACTGCCAAGGTAAATATATTATCAAATATGACAAACTTCACGATGCAATCATCAGATCGGAGGCAATACTAACAGTGTTGCCAGCTCCCGAAATATAAACGGCTACCCCCGTAGTATATAAATTGTGTTATAAAATACTATGAGTGTGAAATAAAAAAGAAATTAAGGTATATATGAAACTGTTGTTTTTATATTAAATGTATTAACAAAGCATGCTTTTACTTAGATATTTCCTAGATAAATATTGCTTTTCCTACATGACTTTTTAATTTAATTGTCCTAAAACTGCTAATGATTATGTTTTTTAAATTATGGCAATTTAATACAAAATATATTTAGCCCAGATTCCTTTTCTAAAGAGAATTTTTTAAAGTAATTATTTCATGAGCAATAGTCTATTTTCTAAATATGCATTCCATATTACTTAAGTCCAGTATCGTACTTTCTTTGTAAAAAACAAGCAACTTTTTTGAACCTTTAATGATAGTAAATTCTGAAAATTTGTAAATTTTTAATTTGCTTTCTTTAAAGTGTTGCTTTTCTTCTTAGCAGCTTTTTATATTTATTTAATTTCAGACATATTTTCGTGTGCAATACACTATCCCCTTTTATTTTTTCCTTCAAATACGTCACTTTTTCATTTATTTCCACCGGCTAATGTACTATGAACGCATCGTGTATTACGACGCATTTCGGTAAGATCGGAACATTGTCGTATACGGAGGAGCGAGTGGTGTAATGCTGGATACTGATGGCGTGCCGAATGAATGTGTAGCTTGTTTCTTGATGATTTATGATTTACATAGGGTGTAGAAGACGCACAAATATTGGTTTGACAAAGAATTGGTGAGCTCCTAGACGATGCGTGACTTCAACAACACTGTTCACCGGAATGTCTAGGGTGTGTGGAGCAGACAATGTTAAGTCGCCGTTGTGTAGATAGTAACTGCAATTTTGTTTAATCATAAGTCCATTCAGCAGAAACTGTGCTTTTATAACACGTTGCGCAATTACATAAGGTGCTTGCTGTTCATTTATTGTGGTTTTTACTAGCAAGGAAACTATGTAATTATTAGCATTCTCTATATCAAGTTTCACCTACGCGTGTACAATTCCACTACTCTTAGTCAAAGTCGTTTTTCAGAAATTATAAATATTAGCAAGTATCTGTTGTAAACTTCCATAGTAGATTGGACATGAGGGGGTGGCATGCAATAAAACTAATCTATATGAGAAATATGTTACAGGCTCGTCTTATCATATTGTATTATATATAGTAAAAGTATACATGTGTTATAATATGGCTGTAATTTATAGGAAATAATAACAATGCTATGTGACATATAAGAAAACAATTTGTACACACATATTCTATAAACTGTATGAGAGTGAATTTACAAATTAAGCGAATATGACAAGAAAAGGCGGTGAAAACATCTAAAGTTTAATGTACAAAAATGCCAATATCGGCCTCAAAACTATGAGTAATCGTAATTCTAAGTTTTGGGACGGTACAAGCAGTTTTGTACAGTCAATTTTAGATGTTTTCATCGCCTTTTGTTATGCTGTTTGTTTAATTTGTAAATTAACTCTCATACAATTTACAGAATACGTGTGTATAAATGTATTCTTGTATTTCACATAGTGAGTTAATAATCCTTTATAATTGTTGTAAATAGGTTTTAAATCTATTTCAGCGGAAGTATATTGAAATCTGATTTTACTTTTCTTAATAACTGAAGCTTCATCGGGATTGAATTGTAGAATCACAGAATTAATTGCTGGAAATACTTAGAATAATAAAAAAACGCTATCAACTATATTTCCCAACGTGTGGAGATTAGCGGTGGTGGTGGAAATACGGGGACACTGGCTCTGAAATTGTCGAATTAGTTTTGGAGCACTTTTTTTAGTACTTGCTATTAATGCATCCACATTTGGAAAACATTCTCGAATAATTTATACCACAAGATGAAAAGCTTGAACTTTATACATCACATGTAAAAAATCTCTGACCGCCTTCTCTAAGGGCACCATCAACTATAAACATCGCAGTTGATTGGTTTAAAGTTAAAATTTTTGCAGCGTAATATACATAATCGCTTTACCTGTACAATTTTCTAATTTTCTAATATTTTGTGGCTAATAATTATTGGAAATGTCTGTTTAAGGAGTTCCAGTATACGTACGATTATATTTATTGTACGATAAAATTTTTCTACGATCTGTCGTCTCGTCAACGCATAACCACAGCTGTTTGTCTTTCACTACAACTTTGATTATATTTTCGACTCCTTCTTGTGAAGATGATAGATAGTTACGCAATACTGTCCGAAATGGTATCTTCCATTTGAAATTATATTTATACTAGAAGGATCTAAACTGTTCTTAATTTAGTAAGTTTAGTCGTAAACCGCATGTGGTGAACATTAAAAGTAAATCTGGTATGAATTCAATGCTTGGTGGTATGCCAATATTTTATTTCTGTGCTGTTTTTACTGTTAACATGTTCTCGGCAGTCATTGTTGTATCAGTAATTTATCACAAACTTTGCGTATTATCGTATAACAATTATGAAATAAATCTGGAAATTCACCGCTGTACTTCATGACTGTGTCAAGAAATGGGCTTTTTTCGCTTTCGCACGTTTGATATACTTAATTATAACATCGCCAAGCCAAGTACCGATGCTAACTAGTAGTACAATGATATGTTTACACATTGCTCGGGACGATTGACAACTGAAGGAAATATTCGCTTGACTGATTCAGACTTGTCAGTGTACATATGTAAGCACATGGGCACATATGTACGTATTATATATAGGGACATATGGAAAGAAATTTAGTCAAAGCAAGTGTGCGTAATTAAACATACATAATAGAACATTGGCATAACAGAAAAAGCAAAAATATTGGAAATGGATGAACAAATTAACTTATAGCGCAAAGCGCAATATGCACGATATATGACGATCAAATTTTCCCTGTTAATTTTATTTTATAGAAAATATTTCAATAATCGTACACGGTTTTATTTTTAAATGATATTATTAATTTTCTTTTCATTTTATATATTTAAAATTGTCTTGATGACATAATTGAAAATGTTTTCAAAATATTCGGTTAACCCTTTCTTTCTTATATTCTTTAGTACGGTATACGGTATTGCGTTGATGTTTAAAAACACAATTCCCAGCACAATTAGTGAGGAAGGATGCCATTAGTTAATCAATGCTCTATAATTTCTTTTGGAGGTAGTTATGAAAACGCTCACAAAATATGATAAAAAGCGTGCACCTCTAATTACATAATATTTTAATTTTTTGTAAAAGCTTTTAGATGCGCCTTCTCTAACGTTTACTATATATTCTATCGTTTCTAGCGTTTATTACAGATCTAATCTTTAGAGATTTATGTATATTCAAATTAAATATTCAGTTCTTATAGACTTAAGAAAAATATTTGCATTAGCACCATTTATAATGATAAAGAATATCGCTAAAATAATTTACTATTCACAATATAATGAGCAGTTTATTTGCTTTGTATAATTTAGAATTTATTACTTTTTGTAATAGATTATCTGGAATTTTGATGAACAACTAACTAATCAGCAAATTATACAAAACAATTTTTTTAGTCTAATTTTATTTGTATTGTGTAAAAGAAATTTAATGTAAAATATTGATATGTTAGGAAGAAGCTCAACGGTTTCCGTTTCTTCATTAACTCAAATAAGATGGTTTTTGATAGTGATATTAGCAGATATACAAAATTGAAGTTGTACGTTACTTAACTATCCTAAAGGTAGAAACAGACTAAGCAAACATTGTTGGACAATAGTTTATCAACAGCTGGTCAGCTTTTGCGAATTTAAAACGTACTAGAAGTTGTTCGGAAATATTGACCTTCAACATCGCTTAGGTGTTAGTTAACTATGTGCGAAAATGGGCCACGAAGAAGATGCTTTATTCGCATGATGTGCATTCTTATTAATAAAAACAAAATTATTACGAGGAAAACGTAGAAAAGGGCGATGGTGGCAAAAAGTATATTGACTAATACAAAAATGCCATTTTTGCCATAATTAAGGATGGCGGACCAAATGTTGTTTGATTGGACTTAAAATAGAAAGGAAAAACATACGAACTGCCAGAAAAAATATGCGTGAAGACAAAGTTAATAGTAACTAAGATTTTTAGTTATAGGAGATTCGTATGTCGGTCTATAGTACTTTTTTCGAATGCCGAAGCCGTTAATTGGTAAGTAAAAGTTTGGAAGTTTATGAAGAGTTGATAGAAGACATTTATTCAAGTAAATTAATTTTTCGTTATTTATTTAAGGAAGCAGGTAGTATATAGCATAGTTTTTAAGACGTTTCCTTCTGTGTTTTGGGATCCACATTCTCGTCTAAATTGGATTTGCAGAACTTTCTAGTTTCGTTCAATTTCTTCTTATGAAATCCCTAGAACTGTACTCATATTGGGTCTGGGAAAAAGTTCGTGGCGTTTTTCCCGATAGATGGCATTGGTTGCCGATAACTAAAGAACAACAAGTCACAGCGACACCACCGACGGCTCGTTTTTTAGATGACCTTCCGAACGTTAGTTTGAGCGTAGAGACATTGTAATCGGTGCAGTGGTTGGAAAGTTATTCGCACTTGAAAATGGAGAAGAATAATGAGAAATTTCGCTATATTCTGCAATATTATTATGATAAGGGGAAGAACGCTGCGCAGGCTTGTGATAAAATTTGTGCTGTGTACGGTGAAGGTACTTTATCGAAATCTGTTGCGCGGAAATGGTTCGCTCGCTTTCGTTCTGGAAATTTCAATGTGAAAGATGAGTCACGCTCCGGTCGTCCAATCACTGAAAAATCTGATGAAATTCTTGAAAAAGTCCAACAAGATAAGCATATCAGCAGTGTCGATATTGGCATGGAGCTAGGCATTGACCACAAAACTGTTTTGAACCATTTACACAAAGCTGGTTACAAAAAAAAGCTTGACGTATGGGTTCCTCATGAGTTGAGCGTGAAAAACATGATGGACCGAATTAACATCTGCGATGCGCTGCTGAAACGGAATGAAATCGAGCCGTTTCTGAAACGTTTAATAACCGGAGATGAAAAATGGATTACGTACGATAATCGGAAGCGTAAAAGATCGTGGATAAAGGATGGTGAGCCGTCACAAGCGTTCGCTAAGCCAACATTGACGCCAAAAAAAGTGATGCTGTGTGTATGGTGGGACTGGAAGGGAATCGTCCACTACGAGCTACTTCCAACTGGTCAGACGATTGATTCTCAACTCTACTGTGCACAACTAGAGAGATTACGCCAGGCGATTGAAAGAAAACGGCCCGAATTGATTAATAGGAAAGGTGTTGTCTTCCATCATGACAACGCCCGACCACACACTTCTTTGATGACCCGTCAAAAATTGAGAGAGTTTGGTTGGGAAGTTTTGATGCACCCACCTTACAGTCCGGATATAGCACCCTCTGACTATCAACTGTTTCGATCTCTGCAGAACTCTCTCAATGGAATTAAGTTGGTTTCAAAAGAAGCCTGTGAAAACTACTTGATTCAGTTTTTCGACCAGAAACCACAGAAGTTTTTCACCGATGGGATCATAGATCTACCAAAAAAATGGCGAAACATTGTCGATAATAATGGAGCATATTCGGTTTAAATGAATTCGTCCACGCGCCATGCGGGGACCAGTTGAATTTTACTGAAAAAACACCACGAACTTTTTCCCAGACCCAATATTACGAAATGCATCAGTACGCTAGTTTTTGTTCTTATGGGTTTCATTTTCTGGATTCCAAATATTCGGATAATCTCTTATAAGTTCGATCAAGTTTATAAACTGCTTTTCAGTTCAATTGTGACATATTTTTAATAACACGCGATGCGGTCTCTACCATTGTTCTAAAACTCTAGAACTAAAGTAAGCCCAAATTTTTGCAGTCAGGTAGCCGTCTGGGAGTATTTCTTAGTTCAACTTCAACTAGTAGTATTGTTTTATATTGTAGTGTTACAGGTGGGAAAGACGATTTGTACATGCAGTCATAATGATGATATCTGAAAGTGCTGCAAAAAGCTACTATGTTGAATATCAGAGTTTATAGGATAAAGTTTTATATAGACATCTCGATATTTGACTCGAATGTGTCTGTTACTAAGGTAAGACTTAAATATTTCGTAAATATTATGGCGTAATTGTTGTTTGAGCTTATACACAAATTCTACGTCCCAGATTTTCTTAAAAGCTTGTCTTACATCTAACAGCACTATACAACTATATTTTCTTTCTTTAAAACTCTTTATTTTCAGACTATCCTATGCACTTGTTCAATTTTAGAATGCCTCCCTCTAAGCCAAATTCGTGATTGGTATTAATTTTTAGCTATTCCAAATGTTACTATTCTTATAAGAAGCAAGTTTATCAAAAATATTTGATGACACAGATAGTAAACATGTTAGTCTGTATGATATCGCGCTTTATTAATTTGATAGGGGTTTGGTATAGGTACAAATATAACTTTAGCAACTTTCCACTGAGTAGGAAAGTAGTTTAATCTTACTACCGCATTTTAAGGTATTGTTACACACCTTATTACTTCAATAGAGAAAAAATAAATGCAGGAATTTTATGTTTGAGTAAGACATTTGTAACTAATTGAAATACATATTTTCATAAACTTAAAATATTTAAGTTTGAAAATTATTATTTCCCACTATATTTTTATATGGTTAATGGGTTTTTGAATGAATATTAGTGAACTCTGAAATTATCTTAAAGCGATCATATAGGTATTTAGTGTTTGAATAACATATTAATATTAATTGGAAATACTATCCAATTCCACTTTTCTTAAAGATATCTGCCTTATAACCAATTAAATATGCATTTACTATGGAAAATTAGATTTAATAATAAAATTAAATTACGTGTATCTATTGCCTTAATTTCTACTCGAATAAATTTTGTTCAGTTCTTGAATAATTATTAGACTCTAAAATGCAAAGTATATTTTTTACTATATTAAGATATAATTTTTTTGGATACTCTTTTATACTCGTATGTATAAATTTATATTTTTAATATATAATACAGAGTGAACTACAAAGGTTTTACAACATAGCACAGTCAATTATTGCACCGTTTAGTATAGGTTAAGACCTGTTCATGTCTAAGTACACTGTAACCGGCGACTCAATCTCACTAGTGTCTAGCCACTAAATATCACCTTAACACCATCCTAGTAGCGGCAGACGATTCTTATTTCGACGCGCCAAATTTAAAATAAAAATCGCTGGATTCATGACGTCTTTGGTATCTGATTTTATGATATTCATTAAATTAAAATCGAGTAAATTAAATGATGTTTCATGCGATCGTCTTTTAATATAAGAAAACTTAAAATTTAAACTCTTATTAGAATTAATAAAATAATAAATTAATATTGTATGTTCATGTTAAATAATGTACATACAATCACGTACACCATAGAACTACATATTGCTACGAATTGCGCTATAGTGTTATAATCTAAATATACCAGTTATAATCTTCACAAATACACAGATTTTTTTTTATGATTCTCAGGGAAGATTTTTTTTACGAACAAGGCTTAATTACATTGCATAAATAAATTCTCTTTACAACAAATCAATCATCAAAAATCTTAATTTACTTACAAAGATAATAAGATAAGTTGAGGTGTCTTCATTAACTCTTTTAAAATGAGTCTCCCATAACAAATATGTGTATGTGATTATTTATTCTACGAATGGATATACTTTAGTTATAAAATTGTAAAAAAATCTTTAATTATAGAGGTTTAGCCAGACTGTAACGATAACCTTTATAAATAAAAGTTAATACAGGTTTGAAACACAAACACAAAATATGTATATCGTGTCACATCTCTTTAATGCTCATTCTGTATATCGATTGTATTTAGATTTTCTAAATATAATTTTAAAACATTATTATGAAGACCAAATACAAGTTAAAAATTCCAAAATTAATTTAAATATAAATTACCTCCAAATTCCTTAATTAAAAATTATAAATACCTGTCGTTATAATTACAATTTAAATATGATGTCGCAAAAAAATTAAAATGTGAATATATTACCGATGCAACTAATGCAAAATCTTTGTTAATCATACACATCTTATTTGCTTAAAGCTTACGTCTTAAAGTCTTCTCCGAATGTTACGCACTCCTTTTATATCTTTTCTTGTGGTGTACCCTCGGGTTTTCCCGGTGTTGTCACCAGTACAGTCTCTATAATTTTCTTGCGACAAACTTTGACGTCTGTTGTTGTCTCCATTATATTCCACTGCCATTTTCATTTGGGATCATCAATGCTACTTCAGAACACAGTAGACTCTCTCTTTATAGGTTTGTTACTTTGACATTGATTTGTAGTGACATTTATAAACAATATGATTTTTCCGAAAATATGACCTTAAATTTATCCTACGGTATGAAATATTTCGACATCTTTTAATTTTGTATCCTTCCTATTTACATTATATTTTATGCTGCTAAGTATAAATATGCATTTTTATTTAATAAAAAATATCTTATTATTGGTGTCATTGCTTCAATTTGATTGCTTTTAGATTAATATATTGTGAAAATAATGACCTTTGTAATAAGAAATTCTATATTCTTGTATATTGATTCTACATATCCTTGTATAGATAGGGTTATGATTATAAACAGAAAATAAATCTTTATATATTTCTAACGAAGCTTTATTTTAGTTAAACATGATATTACTGTTGCTTTTGTAAATTTATGTTTTAGAATGACTGTTAATCTTCTAGAGAAAAAAAAACATTTTACAGTGAAAAACATATAATTTGAAATAACACAAAATGAAACTATATTGAGGTGAAAGTGTACATTACTTTTCCATGGTATTACATACTCTGAACTGTCATTTGAACATATTCGGGATAATCGATTGATACTCGGCGGCTAGATTCTTATCTTGACATCTCTGTTACTTGTACTTGAGTGTGTATGTGTCAATATTTTACTATGAATCCTTGATCGAGAACAGAGTACCGAATAATTTTACGGTACAACTTTGCTCGTGAATTGAATATTGATCAGTATTTGGAGGAAATGGCTTTTCTGCTGGAAGATTATTATTCATTCAGGTGATCTAAAAGTTACAAAAAAGAAGTTTTGCCTTGTAAGATGTTTCGAAATCAGGACACTCCATCTTGTATGTTGCTGAGGAGAACGTTGTGCGGAAGATGCTCAATTCCGATAGACATGCTAGTAATTGATCACATTTTGACATATTAGTAGAATAAAGAATATTGCATCGTTGTCTGGAGAACGTTATGGAGTATTATGCAAAAGGAACAGGACTTTTACTAATTGACCTTTTTGTTTCAGGAAATGGAATAATCATATCACATTATATAAATAATTTTAAGAAGATCAATATTAAGTTTTTTTTTATTTTGCGAATTACTTATATACGCTTTTTCTAGGAGTGTTAAATTTTTCGTTTTTTTTCTATGGCATCATGAATTTTAATTCGAATCATATAGCTTGTACCGATTTGTAAGCGAATACAGGGAATAGTGGTGCAAAGTACATGTTCACAAATGTCGGTTTATTAACGTTATACAGCCTTTTCATAATTTTTTTCATAATCAGTGTCAATTTTTATTTTTATTATTTTACATAAATTAAATATGTGTGTTGTGATGAAGGTTGAAATAAAACACAGACTAAAAACCTCTTTAAATTTAATAGAATTTGGTCACAGCCTACATACAAATTAAGTACAAATATAAATATGTGCATAATCGACTGGTATGTTTTCTTTACAATGATAATCATATATTTTACATTTTTGTTTTATTAAATATAAATATATTAACGTGAATATTGAATTTTCTATTGGATACGTAGATAAATATTTGTGTAATTTATAATATTAAAATATTAAAAAACATAAGAATAATATTTTCATCACCATATCCATATCCACCATCTATATGCCAACTATGAAATGGATATGAATATTGGCATTCGTAACAAAGACCTCTCATTATTGAATTATCCTTATCTGCTCGTAAAATACTAAATATGAACTGATTAATTTAGTTATTATAACTAATAATAGGCTTGTTTACTTTCGCTTAAGAAAGTGCATAATGAAATAATAAAACTAAATGGGTATGTCAATGTACAATATTTATATAGGTAGATTCAATTGGAAATTAATAATTGTTTCGGTTTTTAGTCGACAGATCTTAGAGTTGTAATATATACATATATATATATATATATATATATATATATATATATATATATATACACGCATATAAACTTAAATTCGTACATATAGTACATATAGTGTATCTATTATCGTGTTTGAAAAAATCAATTTGCATAGATAAGGTAATATAGCTACTCCATTTCATTTCTAAATACTATAGCGACTTGTTATCTATTGTCTGGAATTGGTTTGATGTAAACCTTATACTTTTATTTATTGTAGAAATATTTTATTACTCTGATTACACTTTTGTCTTATTTATTATTATGTATATCTTATACCTTATTGCATCCTGGTTTTGAAACCAAAATTTCTCCATCACAGGATTTTGAGATATTTGCTTGAAAGTTTCCCCTAATTACGTGTTAAATTTTAATATATTTATTTCAGCAGTTTAAATATAAAGCATTACAATATCTATTGCACTGTTTAACAAGTTGCAATAAGTTAAACAGATATCGCATTTTTGCTATTCATTCAGTCATCCCTTGTTTGCCCTATACTTAATTAAATTAAAAAATTGAGAATTACTCAATGTGTAGTTATGTGGGTTATTCAAATCAAATTAAATTAAAAGTTGAACTTGTGTTTACAAGTTTGCTAAGAATTCACTATTCATTAGAAATTAAATCAAGTGCGACGCTAGTTAAATGGTAAGAATGCCCCTACGCCATTTGCGCGTTTTATGATTCGGCGCGAAAAACGTGCCACTTCACGACTGATAATAGAAATAGGGTTACTTGTTTCAAGGTAGTTGAACAGCAAACAGAACTATTGTTCAACTGATGAAGACGGACAAAATCTAATAAATCAAGAAATGTTACAAACAAGACTATTTTTTTAATCTGATGTGTTGTAAAAATTTGTTTTTATTATTATTATTGATGTAAAAAGTAAAATAAAATAGCACATATTTAGTAAATGATAAATAAAAAAATTGAAAATTAGTTGTTTAATGATTATTTGCGATTTATTCCTATGCATTTCACTCAGTTTTCCTCTTAGTTTATTTCTAATTGCGAATGAATAAAGGTAAAGTTTTGCGGTGTTAAAATAAACTTCGTTATTCTGTATTTATTTTTAATCTTATGTATTCATTCACTTCACCCTCTCATTCTAACAAATTAAATTATATTTTGCAGAGGGAGCCATGATAGTATGGTTTATATCTACATACCGTCAGGTACTAAATGTCAATAGTTTAAAAACTGCTCTTTTAAAAATCGATTTGAAATATGGCTCTTTTACTTGATACAACATGGAGTAATCTTTGTACAAATCACATTATTGATAAATGATTTTTGTTCGTTTTTACGCTTCTTTTTGTGCACATCTTATATATTTTTTCTCCCTGTACAGGAAAATGTAAAGATGTCTCTCCAAATATTTTAGAAGGAGATTCCTTTCTTGGAGGTGACAGAAGAAAAATTTTAATACTCCTAATAATTTATTTTTCGCCTAGTGGCAATAGGAAAGAGAGGCCAAAGATTTTTTCGTTTCTGTGCCTCAAATCATTATACATTTACGTTTATTGCAAAGAAACTTAGTACAGAAATCTTCTTTATGCAATGTAGTGAAATTGGTCAAAATGGTAGAAATTGATAAGCTCAATCAACATCTCCCATTCTGACCAAATTCACTACATTGTATTCTATCAGCAGAATATAGGAGAAGTTGATTAAGTCGTTCAGTTTATTAGCTTATTCAAGCTGGTAAACTGAATGGCTCGTTCAGTTTACCAGCTTGAATAAGCTAATAAACCGAACGACTCATTCAACTTCTCCCATTTTCTGCTGATAGAATACGATGACCTCTGGGCCCTTAGTTGTTTCCTTTCCACCGGTTTCAGTTTTTAGTAATTAGTAGGGCCATACTTGTGGTAGTTACTGAGTACCGAAACTTCTGTCGTATTCTTCCATTTCATTTATGATAGCCTAACCGTGCATGTGAATATGAATTCTTTTTGTTAAGCTTTGTCTGATTTAGTTGGTATATTCTTTAGTGAAACCAAGGAAATGTCTCTAGCGAATTTATTTTCTAAAATTGTTCGCTTTTATTGTTGAAGTAAGAGACATGACGATTTGTTCTCAAAGTGAAGAAAAATTTATGCATGTCTACACTTCTCACTTCTCTAAAATACGTTATTTAGCTTCAGGTGTTTAGAATTATTATTGGCATCTATGAGTACCACTCGGCATGAAAAGGCTATTGATTATTTGCTTGAAAATACAAAATATATTTTTTAATATATTAAAACATTAGATATTTAACTGGTACCTCTCATATTACAATGGCTTAAAATAAAGGTCTAGTTACTCGAAGCATACAACAACAAAATTAATAGAATATCAAATAGATGTTATTGATTATTCCTTTCTGAAAACTTACTTGTTTTCGAACAATTACTGAAATAAACAGCTGGCTATAGGTTTTCCTGGAAAACATTGACATTCATTTAATAGAACTGCAATCCAATTATTTTGAAAACAACAAGCCGGATCGATCTTAAATGATATATTCGTACCAATACGTTGAAATACAAAAGAAAATGGAAGCACTGTGCGGTGAATTATTTGATGCATCGAAATTGTAAGGGTTGTAAAGTAAATAGACGAGAAACATCTCACTTCATTATAAAACACCTATGTGGTCTTATTCCAACGAAGCAACAAGTGAAGTAGTTAGGAACATTTACAAGCAAATGATATACCATACCTGTAGTGCATTAGAGATATTTTGTTATCCTTTATCTCATTTTCTGGTTCAAAATAAAGCTTTTGTAAACAGATACTGACATTAAAATGATTTTCGTCTTTAGTTTTAATAACATAAATTGAAATAGAATTAGTCTATTTTATTACAAAAACAAATGCGATAAACTATTTTATAATTACGAATTATTATTAATTGTGTAATGATTTTAGAATTTTTTCCTAATCACAGTTGAAGAACAAACATACTTAACTTTCCAAGAATAATAGACAATTACATTGTAGAGCTCTTAAAGTAAAATTTAAATTTGATTAACAGAGAAGGGCTTTTATTTATTACAAAACAAGATAGAGGATGATTATCTAGAAAACGCAAACAAGTTGTATAAAATAAAATTACAAAATATGGAAAGAACACTTAAAACAAATAAAACCTAAAAATATTTGGAGTAAAATATACTAAATGCATACTTTGCGAAAAATATGTATTATTGGAAATTGGTAAATATGGATGCAAAGCGTATATCAAATTATTCAAACATAAGATGCAATTAAGAAGTTACCGTATGATATAATAATAATAATAATAGCATAGTGTAGTAGCAATAGTCCAATTGATTAAACCCAGTTACAGGAAAAATATAAAAATGAAAATAATATAAAGTATATGTGAAGTACTGAAACCCAATAAATAATACATATAAATTCTGTAGTATATTTCCAATGTCGATTTCTAGTGAGTATGTCATTGTATATAACATCCGCATACTTTGCAATGATTAGTTCTCAGCGTCGATGTGGAAAATTGTCGAGAAATCATGCCTGGACAGTCAACCTGACCACTGATTAATTTATGCAAAGAACGTCCACCATATTACTTTCTTCGATCTACAAAAGGCTAAACGCCGAACGATATGTTGTTTTAGCAAAGTAGTATACACAATTCTTTGATTTGGATAAATACCAGAAAATTTGTACAACAAAAATTTTAGAAATCCTTGTTAAGTTTTCATTACGACAAATTTCTGAGTATCTTAAAAAATATACTAAACACCAGATCCACATTCACGCTTACTTGAAGCAACGGCAAAATACTTGAACAGGCCAATTAATGATAAACTTAATACTCTCCTGTAAGCACATAACATTAGATGAAACTATATTGAAAATTTTAATACCATTAGTACAAATATAACCTAACGCGTCTGAAGGCAAACTTGTAATTAAGTCGTTTATAAAAAGTCAAGAATAATTGTCGACCAAGATGATATGTTTTACAAGTTAAAACAAATATACTTCTGACTAAAAAGAAAGAAATTAGAGGTAAAATACTAAGTAGAAAATTTCATGATGAATACAAAAGACAACTTATATAGAAATTAAGACTTGTTAGTATTAAAAGCAGGATTATCAAGCTAAACTATACGAATTAAACTAATTTGGGCAGGTTAAAAGATTAAAAATCTAAAAACGTGTAAATTTGGACAATAATATTAGTAATAAAACACATTAATATGAAACCAATATTTTATAAATAAGGATGTTAATATATCTATCAAGCAAATTAATAATACAATTTATTCAAAAGGAATAGAATATACAGGTGGTTTTAAATTCACGGATAATAGTATAGGGCCATTTTGTGATTAATTCTGAGTTTCTATATAGAAATTAAGTTCTATTTAAGTCCACTGAAAATAACTCCACATAAACAGTTTAATTAGATAAATATTGACACATTAAAAATAGCATTTGGCGATACTTGCGGTAATATATTCAAATGATTAAATTGCTTGTCGCTTAGTTCTCACGATCGTTTATTAGGATATTACTCTAATGTTTAATAACACCTCCTAGTCCAATTTGTGGAGAAGGTATACATTATGGATCGTTAGTGACGGCATACGTTAATAATGTAGTATGATTCCTACTTTCATATCAGGATTACTATAATATAATATTACTGGTACCTAGTCTTTCATGTGTGATTTTCGGCTTATCATCATGCAACAGAGCAGCAGTATTACATGTGTAAATTTAGCAATTGATATTTGTTTCAAAATAATGCTTCAGTTATTATACTTCAAACAGTCGTAAGTTTTTATGTATTTAGAAAATCTCTGAATTTTAGTCCTATTTTGTATACATAAACCGACTTGTAGTTCAACCTTATATAAAGCATGGTCACAATAAGTATACAAGTTATTGATATTAACTTAGCAAGAAAATATGTGCTTTACACATACATTTGGGTAGTCATGGTTCAACGAACTTTCACAAAACTTTATTGTAAATTAAGCAAAATTGCCAGAGAAATTCCGGAATGTTGAAAATAGCATTTAGCGATAATGCGCTATATATAAAGTGGAATGAAGCGGCTACCTATATCTCGTAAAAATAAAAGTCCCGATGCTGTGCGCTCTCTACTGACCGAGGACGATCGACTGACGCTTCGTGCAAGAGTAGTTCAACATCAGTAAAGAGACTGTTGTTACAATTCATGAAGATTCTGTTGCCGTGATTTGATTGAAAGGACTTCTAGTGACCCAAATTTTTTGAATTCAATTGTTATTGGTGATGAAATGTAGTCTTTCAAGTACAATCCTCACATGAAAAAAGTTATCTGCGTGGGTTGTTCCTAATGAACCAAGTTCGTCAAAGAGCAATGTTTTTTTCTGTTCTCGGGGATTGATCCGTAATGAATTTGAACATAAGAACCAAATTGTGAACTCTCGATTTTATTTGAGAGTCTCACTGAAGCAGATCAAGTATCAGAAAAGATGTACACGTCAAAAAATTGACGTTTCTTCACGATAATATACTAGCTTATACCAATCAATCAGCTTCTGTATTAGCAGATTTTTTTATCTCCAACAATCAAAATACCATTAAAAGAGCAATTTTTCGATGATACTTAAATGATCTAAACCAATCTAATATGATAAATTGAAGGTTGCTTCGCAAGAGGACTATTTTAACTGTTTTAAGTCTTTACATCTGCGTTATAATATGTGTATTAGGAGAAGGGGGAGGAGAGAACGTTGTAAGATGAAAAATTAATTTTTATAGTCCCAATCTTAGGAACTTTCTAGATATACCGTGTATATTGCTTTATTCAAGTTAACTAAAATGACAACCGAGAAAGCTGGAGTAAGGTAATTTAAAAAAATACACTACATCATTATTAATTTTCAGTGAATCTCTTTTACATGCACATTTGTTTCTCAGACTTAAGACTGTGGATTAAGAAACAGAATATTCTGTCAACACTTTCTTAAGTTTGAGAATTAAATGTGCATGTAAAGTAGATTTAGTAAACTGTTTTGTTTATTAAAGTTTACTTTTGTTTCATATTTACCATTTAGTTAAAAACATCTGACATATTTATGTATTCGTATCCGTATTGTTTAAAAAATAAGTTGTCATAATCAATAAAGCTTTAATCGTTTTTATGCTTCCAAATTATTGGAATTACATACATGTTATATTTTATTTCTTCACATACCAGTCGATTACATTCTTTTTCTTAGGTGTAATTGGCACAGTGATAAACCTGAATATTACAAAGACAGAAAAATAAATAAAATAAATGCGTATTATGACAGTAATTTATATTATGTGTATAATGCATATTTATTGTGTTTTTATCTAAAATTATTTTCGCTTACATTTACAAGGTTAGTCGATATTCCAACTATCTTTTAGCGGAATATAGTGTTAGGTCAAAACACGGTATATGCATTTACAACATATTGTATTATGTAAAATACACGGAAATAGGCGCTGTTCGTTGATGATTAGAAAAAATACATTACATATACTTTGCCAAAAAAAAACATGCATACACTCAATATGAGTAACAATATACGAACGTTGAAATAGAAATTATAAAGTTATCACAAGTGACTAGGAATACACTAAATTGAGTAGAAGTTTAAATAAAAAAGTAACATAAATATTATTATAAATTAAAAAGGAATTATATTCCTTTGGTGATTAGTACAAAAATACTATATTCCAGATAAAATGTGCATAACTATAATTCTTTTTGTATTATATAGATAAATACATTTTAATTTATACATAGAAAATATATATTTTGTATTGGTGTATTTCGTAAATAAAATCAAAATTTTCTATTACGTTTTTTGATATGGTACAAAGATGAGGCTAAATAAATAAAATTGTAGTTTGTGTTAAAATCTATGGAGATATTGTCTTCAGAAAAACCATGTGTGTAATGATATATACAGAATTGTTTCTTTTGGAAGAAATATGTATTACTTAAATCCCACACACTTATTTAAATTAAACAGTATTAAAAAATGTTTTACTATAGAATATGTGATATATCACACAAACATTAGTTCAATCTTAAAGCTTACATTTAGAAGTTTCTGTTAATACTAAAATTCTCTCGATAGATATTTCTATATGGGGGCAGTTATAAATATTCTATTTACTGTTTGGGAAATATAGGTACCATAATAAATTCTTCATATGTATGTAAGTATATGTACCTTTCGAGAGGTACTTTTTGTTTCAATACTGTATAACTTTTAAAAGTAAATATTGGTAAATTTAAGACAAGTTTACTATAGAAAATGACTAGTAATTTGCTATTAAATATTATTAAGGACATGGATACTTTAATGTGAGAATGCTATGTATCCATGTTGCTAATAAAGAGAATATTTGTTATATAAATTTTTGAACAAAGTAGGATATAAACTTTCTAAGGCAATAGCACTAGGTGGATATCTATGCGATAGTTGAAGTTGTGGCTCATATTTAACTACAACGATTAATTCAATTTTGTGGTATTTTAGTCAAATTTTATGCGAAAATAAGTCTTTAAAAAAATTTTTATTTCAAAATAAATTAGAAAGACTTAGATATCATACAGATACGACAATTTTAAGCTTCTAAACATTTATATGATAATGACACATTGACTGCCGAAATTCATCTTAAATTAGAAAGGAAACTGCGACAATCTTCCTGGATAGCGTTTTGATGATTCATTGGCGAGTTTAAGCCAAGAACTTTCCATTACACTATCCGGCATATTAAATACATGTACATAAATGTTTGCCGCATTATACTTAGTAGTGACTGAATAAAGTTATTAAGTTGAAAGAAAAGAATTTGGATTTGTAACACTATTATTATAATATGGTCGAAGAGTAACGATTACGTCAAGTAAATGTCAGTTCCGATACTTTGATAAAAGAGGTAATTTCGTTCCACGAAATTGTTTTGTTAAACGAAACTTCGTTGTCAGAAATAAAAATATTATGACAGATGAGGCAATAAGTATCACCCTATTAGAAAGTGCTGCCATTTTTGCAAATGGCATCGTATGTCAGTTTGGTTTTGACATTCGTGAAATAGAGACGTGCGAAATTTATAGCAAATAACAATGAATTGACATACCCCTCAAGAACGGGTGACAATGGTGACAATTGTGACAATGTTTGCGCGGAAAAATTCATCAGTGCTCTTAACGCAATGTGAATTTCGGCGAAAATATCGTGCAGTGTAAATAATTCGACGTCTGGCGTTCCGATTTGAAGAGAGCAGCACAACAAGGGACAGGCGAAGCACTGAAAGTCCCGAACCGACCGTTCTGCTGAAAACATCGAAGCAACGCCTGTAAATGTGCTAGAGGAGCTCGAAACATCCACATGAAAACGTGCTTAACAATTGCACATTTTACGGCGTTCGCTGCGCCGCATTTTGACATTAGACTTAAAATGTTTCCATACAAAATTCAGGTGGTCCAATAGTTGTTATCAAACTATTATGGTGCCCGTTTAAAATACAGCCGTAAGATTTTGGATCTCTACGACAAAGTGGATGAATTTCCATTAAAATTGATCATGAGCGACGGGACTCATTTTTATCTCAGTGCCCACGGCAATAAGCAAAATTGTCTGTTCTGGGGGAGGGAAAATCCACGCATAATTCAGGAAGCACCATTACATCCTTTCAAAGTTACCGTGTGGTGTGCACTTACGTCGGAAAAGGTGATTGGACCGAATTTTTTCGAAGGAGCCGGTGGTAACGCTATTACGGTGAACGGCGACCCCTATAAAGCCATGCTGACTAAATTTTTCTTAACGAAAATTGACGATTTACATTTGGAGGACATGTGGTTCCAACAGGACGGGGTCACTTGTCATACTGCACGTGACACGTATTTTGAAGAATGACTTCCAAGCGCGTGTAGTCTCGCGTTTCAGTGATTTGGCTTGGCCAATCGGATCTCCCAATTTGACTGCCCCGGACTTCTTCCTCCGGGGATATTTGAAGGTCGTTGGTGTACGCGAACATGCATCGCACCTTGAAAGAGCTAAGGAACAACATTCTAGCAGAAATTGACAACGTGACACTACGAAATGTAATGAAAAGGGCCCAAATTTGCATGAACGCTGGCGGCGGAAATTTGTTGGACATAATTTTCCACAATTGATTGAAATAAAATTTATAAGTGCGAATAAACACAATCAGTTAAAAACCAAATGAGTTTTCACTTTAAACAAAAGTTATAGCGAAAGAAAATCAGTTGATGCTTTTTGCCCCACCCTGTAGTTAGAATAAAGATGCGTTTCTACACAAAAAATGAAATGATTTTTCAGAGCAAAAAAAAGTTTGATTAAACAGTTAACTTACATACATAATGAAATCACGTTTTAAAACATGAGTCTAAAGTTTATTGTTTATGCCTTATTTCTCATTCATTTAATAATGTTTTATTATAGTCACGCCATTTAACACTGTTGGCTTAACAATAATACTTCTTCCTAAGTTGGAATTACCTTCATTTTAAAAAAATTTAAATATTTTCAGTGTCATTTAAGCACTCTTAAATTTTTGGTTGTTTACACTTTTTCGTCAGGAACTTTGCTTCATTGATAACAAATTTTCTTAACATTCTATCGAAAGGCCATTATCTTCAGTATTTAATAAATTTGTAATACCTCATTATTATCACTTTCGAAAGCTATTAATAAAGGTATCAGAATGACTACATTTCTAACTTCTCTTGTTATTTTTCTCTTGTGCAACTTCTCGCCAAAATCTTCGCTAAACTCCAATTAAGAATTTTTTAGTCTTTTTTCCAAGAACTTTCAATTTCTTTATTAATAGCGTAATTGTAATGGCAGGAGATGGTTTCTTGAATCATGTTTTAATGTGTAATGAGTTTTCGGTGCATCACTAAGAAGAAGTGTTCCAGCATGGCATTCGACAAATGCACATTTTCAGTGAAAATCAAAAATCGTTTTTCAGCGAGGAGGTTTTTAATTCCAAAGGTAAAGTGCGCAGTGATTTCTTTCATGAAAAACGCACCAGCAGTGCCAGCTAATATTGCGAAATATTAAAAAATGGATAGCAATACATCGGCTAAAACGGTATGGAATTCCAACTGGCAGTGTGTTGCTACTTTAAGACACGTACCATTGAATTAGCACAAGCTCTTGTAAAGTTTCATTTGAAAATTCAGACTTGTCATGTTGTAACGGTCATGTGCTTAGGTTTTCAGGAGGGCAAAAATTTAGAAATGATGCACAGATGGAGAAATTTCTATGGAACTGGCTTTATACTCGCCTTGTTACAGTGTTAATCAATTTGTTCAATAATGATGGCTATCACTTTATATGTGAAATCTAAATACTATTTTTATTAAGATTTAAAAACACCGCTTCCATTTAACTGCTGTTTTAACTATGGAGCTTTGATCATATATGAACTGCCGAAAGCCAAAATGGCATAAGTAAAAAAGTCCCATTTTTCATATATTTCAGTTTTGTATTCGTCACTAAATTATACGTTTTCCTGTAAAATTTGCTAAAAATAAGTTTAGTAATATTCAAATAAGTGCCGCTAATATAGCCACCAAAATATGATGGCAAAGTTTTATAAATCTGACTTAGACCATTATACTATTCAACATTATTATCATATAACACAGGGTAACAAAATGAAAAAAAAAATTTGGTGCCAGAAATCTAACATCTGATTTTAGATGTTTTTAATGTGCTGATTCCAAAAATGCCACCAGATTTTTTATATCAGCTCTAGTTTTTGAGAAACAGGTTACAGGTTAATTGATATTTATTTCTGATAAAGGACAACAAATAAAGAGATAAATATGTACTTAATCGTCAAAATAGAAATTTCCCAGAATGTAGTTAGCCAAATGGAGACCTGGAATTGTCCCTTACCCAATGTTTCTATACTAGGAACTACTCAATACACTGCTCTTAATTACTTTTATACCTGTAATTGCCTATGACCCGATCCTTCTATACCTGCTTGGCTGTACTCGATTTAGTATATTACTGAGTTTTCCCAAGTAAAGTTGTGCTATCATTTTGTGTAAATTTTGATAGTTTTATAGTATCAAGACACTAAACTGAAACAATGGCATCCACAAGCAGACGTACCTGTGTAAATCATCCCGATGTTTTTTGTTATGTGTGTGGTGAATACACTTTGAAAGAGAGCAGAAAAACTATTTCTGACTTTGTGAAAAGAGCTTATCTTGCCTATTTTGGCGTTCATTTAGGAGATCAAGATAAATCTTGGGCCCCACATTTCATATGTAAAACATGTGTTGAACATTTGCGACAGTGGACAACTGGAAAGAGGAAGTGCCTAAAGTTTGGTGTACCAATGGTTTGGAGAGAACCGCCAAACCATCATGACGACTGCTATTTTTGTCTCGTTAATATTAAAGGCATAAATAGAAACTATAGACACAAATGGACACATCCTGATCTAGATTCTGCAAGAAGGCCTGTAGCGCATTCAGAAGAAATACCCGTTCCATCATTTAGCAGTCTACCCGAACTGACAGAAGATGATACAGAAACATAAAAGTCTGACGAAGTTCAAATAATTCAATCAGAAAACGACAGCGATTTTGAAGCAGATATAGCAACTCCACAGTGTTTCAATCAAGAATAACTAAACGATCTTGTAAGAGACCTGAATCTCTCAAAGGACTCCGCTGAATTACTTGCATCCAGATTAAAAGAAAAAAATCTACTTTGTTCAGGTACTAATATTACATTTTATCGTAAAAGAGATAAGGATCTGCTGCCTTTTTTCGCTCTGGATAATGACTTGGTATTCTGTAACAATATAAAAGGGCTCTGAGAAAAACTGGGTTGGCCTGAATACACTCCAAATGATTGGCGCCTTTTTATTGACAGTTCAAAACGTAGTTTAAAATGTGTTCTTTTACATAACGGTAACAAATATGGCTCAATTCCTATTGGTCGTTCTACAACCATGAAGGAAGAATATGAAACAATGGACAATTTGTGTCGATTTAAAAGTGGTTAACTTCCTCCTTGGACAGCAGAGTGGTTATAAAAAATATCCTTGTTTCTTGTGCCTTTGGGACAGCAGAGATAAAAATGAGCACTGGGTTAAAAAAATGGCCTTCAAGAGATGTCATGATTCAAGGAAAACAAAACGTGATCAACGAACCTTTGGTTGCAAGAGAAAAAATCTTACTTCCGCCCTTGCATATCAAGCTAGGCTTAATGAAGCAATTTGTGAAGGCTTTAAATCGAGATGGAAATTGTTTTGGGTATTTATCACGTAAATTTCCTGGCATTAGCACGGAAAAACTAAAAGCTGGTATATTTGATGGTCCTCAAATAAGGCAACTTGTTAAAGATCCACAATTCACCACATCAATGAACGAGACTGAATCTAACGCTTGGTGTTCATTTGTTCAAGTAGTACAAAATTTTCTTGGCAATCATAAAGCAGAGAATTACGTAGAATTAGTGGAAACTATGCTTTCAAATTTTAATATTCTCGGCTGTAACATGAGTATAAAAGTTCACTACCTCCACAGCCACCTAGATCGTTTTCCAGAAAACTTAGGTGATTGTAGTGAAGAACAGGGGGAAAGATTCCATCAGGATATTAAAACTATGGAAGATCGTTATCAAGGACGATGGGATAGCCACATGATGGCGGACTACTGCTGGAGCCTTCAGCGAGACTGCCCTAGTAAACTCCATTCTAGAAAGTCATATAAAAGAAAATTTTTATGTGATTAGTGACTAATGTAATTATGTAAATTAAGTTTTTGCAATAAATACTTAAATCCATGTGTCTTTGTTTTTTTAACAGTCAATAGTAATATTATATATTATAACAGTTATAACGTAAAATATATACACAATTTTTTAAAAAAATCTCAAAAACTAGATCTGATAGACCAAATCTGAGAACTTTTTTACATTCTGCATCCAAAAATTACCCAGGAACAGTTAAAAAATGGCAGGCACCAAAATGTGTGTTGGCCTGTGTAATAGCAGTATAGTGCACACCGTTACTATTTTGCTGATCATAAAAGGCACCCTGAATACTAAGGATTCTGAACATGAAAGTGAACCGTTTACTGTTTTATAGAGCGTACTGGAGCCAGAACAACACACAAAGTTTGAACAAAGTTCTTCAAAGATTTCAGACAAGCAAATTTTAAAAAGTGTGTAATACATAACTCTAAATTTTATAAAATGCCTTACAGCGTTATGCTCTTCACGAAAACAGAAAACTGCATTAACTACACTCCGTTCAAGATTAGATGTTCAGCTTAATTTGCACGATCGTACAAAAACGTGTTATTGTATTTCAACTTTAAAACACTAGTACAGTACTCATACGCACTAGGTGTGTTTAAGGCGAAAACGCTACGTTATTAGTTAAAGTTAATAGTGCGTCAATATTGGTTCAATATTTCAGATGAAACTGACGAAACTGTAATCACCCTTAATTTAAATGTAGTAAAATCGAATCGTGTAGACAGCAAACATTACAGAGAACTGGAGAAGGAAAACCGACTATATGGAAGAGGCATCGAAATTTAGGCGAAAAATATGTTAGTGCTACTTGACGATTAATGCTTGCAGAACAGTTCAACAATGTAAACTGTGGTTGAAAGAACAACTGCAATAATGAAATAACATTAGAGGAATGCAAATTAGTTTTCACTAACTTTTGGAAAGTCGGGAATTTTACTCCTCAAAATTCATTTTTATGCGGAATAGTAAAACAAGAAAAATCAAAAGACTATCGTCCAAGTATTTATAGCCAAATTGAAGAAAGGGCAACAAATACTTAACTTGTTAATGCCAACGCTGTTTAAAGTGTGTAAACAGTACTTGAAAACATACGTGACTTCAAGCAGTCGTTTACAGCGAGTCTTAAAGCGTGAAAAACAATCATCGACTAGCGGAGGTTTTTATAGTAAACGCGCATCTGCGAATAAGCCTCCAGCAGAAAAAATCCAGTATATTCAAGACCCTATTAATAGTTTTCCGGTGTATCAATCGCATTACACAAGAATTCATAACCCTAAAGGAAAACGTGTAAGTTCGGAGCCAGTCAAGTGTATAGTTTGTACAAGGAGAAGTATAGTGAAGAAAACGTAACAGTTATTTCTGAAGCAATATTTCATCGCGATTTTAATGCGCACTTTCACGTTCCTTCTTAAAGACATCAGTTTTGTTCACCCAGAATATATTAGGTAGCAAGTTGTGAGAGAATGAAACGCGTAGTATAGTATGTATCAGGTGCTTTTTTAAGAGCTCGAGACAGATTTATTTCTTTGCAAGTAAATTTCCACAATTTAGAAGCGTCGTTCTGGCGTTAAACGATTTATTATGACTTCCCAAATCTTACTGAACAGAAATATCAACACAGTTTGACATTATCAGCTGTCAAGCCACAGTTATCAATATCGGTAGTTCTCTTGCAGCTTAAAAAACACCCATTATGTACTTATTTTACATTTATCTGTCGAAAAGTATTGTCTTAGAAGTAGATATAATACTACAATCACTACAAGCATAGTTATTATTTTATATAGTTACTTTTGTTTACATTATTAAGTTTTTATAAAAACCCATTCTAAAATTTCGAGAGTAAAATTTATATATAAAGACAAAGCAATTTGCGATTGTGATACTGAAAGCAGTACTACAGTCAGGAATGAGAAGCTTAAGAATGTCAAAGACTATTGTATTCTCGATAAATAAGCTAATAAAGATTTGTCTCGTCATCAACAAACATGCATAACTCGATGGTATGCACAACTCAGTGGTATGCCAGTAGTGAAGCTATAATATAAATGTACTTTCAGAACTTCTAAGATTTTATAGTCGGATCTCGAAGTATTGTATATGATGTATGTATATATGTAAGTACATACATATAGTACGGTATGAGTAGTAGCGTAGTAGTGGCAACCTATAAAGAATCATTTTAATGAGGGACAATTTTATATACTGTAAAAGTGTTTGGCTAAGTGTCAAATATTGAGACAGATGGTCTTAAGGAACAAGCAAATATTAGGATTGAATGACGTGCAGTTATTGAGCGAGTGTAGAATAATAAAAAAGCTTTAGTTGGAAACAAACAATTAACAGTTAATTCGTGTATTCCCACAATAAAAGACGGATGTTTTTTAAAATTTATACATTAAATATATCTTCAACAAGTTTATACAATATACATATATATCTTTGTAATATATTTTATATGCCGCTTGCAATTTAAATATTTTCATTTAGTTTGTAGTGTTTAAGTAGAATATTATAAATTTATTTAATACTAGAACATATATATTCTATCCTACACCAGCTTAGATACTTATTATTCATTTTTGTAAATTCAAGATATTAAATGCGAAGCAAGAATTACCGCAAAGCACTAGAGTCATATTATGCTGAAGCTGAGCATATTATGCAGATAAGGTGTACATACACATGGGATAAACGTAATTTTCTTGCAAGATAAGATTTATTTAAGCTCGAAATAAAAAATAAATTTTCAACTATCACACACTATTATGCAATCCGACAACAAACAAATAATAGTAGTAATTTGTATTGATATAGAGTTTTAACACAATATAGGATCAAAATTATACTTTGATTCCTCAATTATTAGTATCTAAAAGACATTTAAAAAGAATTGAGATGAAAGAAGTGATATGTAAATTGAAATTTTTGTAGAGAATTTGAACTTGTCTAATTATAAGTTAAAGCTCAAGGAGATAATATTATATTTATGTTGCTTGAATTAAGTAACCAACTAATTTACGTTGGTGATATTATAGATTCTGTTAAAAAAAAATCTCTTCTATTTTCGGATGATCTTAATCTTTGCACTTCTACATGTACAAGAGATTCCGAATGATTATAAAGACTTAATTTCTCTATAGTGCAATAAAAATAGTTCTTAGAAAATGTAAAATTGTGCCTTGTTCTCGTAAACATCAGATTTTACCTACTATGTAGATGAGGTTACGATGGAAAAAAATTTGCACATGATTTAGGTGCTCTGTTTCGCACAATATTCATATTTAATGAACACATAGCTCAAATTATAAGAACCGCTAATATTATAGGATTTTATATACAGAAATTGTAAGGAATTCAAAATCAGTAACACCTCAAAATCTACTTATATCATTAATAAGTAAGGAATAGGGTACTATAGCATGATATGGATTCCTCTCAATAATGTCCATATAAATCCTGTGATGATCCAAAGAAGTTTTTTGGAGTTTCTTTTATTTAAAATTGATAATGTTTACCCAGAAAGAGGTATCGAATAGCAGGATCTTCTGAACCATTTCAGTTTACAATCACTGGACCCCAGACGTACTATAACTAATGTTAATTTCTTAATTCAACTAGTGAGTGGCTGTCTTTCTTTAAAGACATTTTTTTAGCATTTGTCATTTGTATTGTTGTTTATTAAATGAATGAGAAGTTAAAATTAATAAACAATTAAGGTTAATTAAAACCCAACTATCGCCATATTAACATAGTTTTATTATAAGATTATCTATAAGTGAAATACTGCGGATAATCAGATGGATGTCGTGTTTACTGATTATGCTAAAGCCTTCGATCACTTACATCATCTTATAGTTCATTTTATATTGCTTTCATTTGGTTTTGTTATTGAATTAGATCAATTTTTTAATTCCTAACTCAGCAATCAACTACAGTACGTCAACTGTAATGATAATATTTTACCTAATTATTTGGCCATATTAGGTGTGCCACAGTTCCAACTTGGGACCTTTGACCTTCACTATGTTCATTAATAATCTTCACGGTGTCATTAATTATCTCAAATTATTGTTTGCTGAGTATTTAAAAATATTCAATCATGTATCAACCATGAACAATTGTGTTAGCTTTCAAAATATTTTGACGAATACTACATGGTACATAGAAAATAATTTGAAGTTAAATATCGACAAATGTAAAATTTTATCATTTAGTCAACCCATTAATTTTTGATACTACATGAGTGGATCTATTCCCAACTGCGTTACATCTATTAAAGACTTTGATACATTGTTCGATGCTCAACTTAGTTTCTTTTTACATTAGTTGCATTCGCTCACAAACAAAAACACCTTTGGGATCTATTGTTCGAAACTGTAGCCTATTTATCAATATTGCAGTTCTAAAAACGTTAAATTGCTCCTTAATCTGAACTCGAATATGCAACTTATATTTGGAGTCCAATTTAGTTTATGAGAGACATGTTCTTAAGTTCTTAGTCTATGGTTTGGATGGAGATTACCTTATCAGCAGAATTGATCAAAGTTCTATTCTTTCTCATTTTAAAGTACTTCCTTCACAGTTTCGTCGAATGTTTTTTGATGTGACTTTTTTATATAAGCATATCCAGAACCAAATTGATTTACAAGAAACATTTTCTAAAGTGTATTTCAAAATACATTTTTGATTTAGAAAACTTATCAAGTTCATTCTATATACTGCAAAAACAAACCGTTTCGCTCCTCGCTTTATTGTTACATGTGTATCCGTTCTATTTTATATTCTTGTCATATTAACAACTCCACAGAAAAATATTCATTGCGCTTTTGGAAATTTGTCTTTGGGACATTTAATAAATTTTCTCAATCCTTCTTTTTTCCTTTCATTTATATAGTTTCTTTTATTCTTTACTAAAGTTCATATATTTTAGTTTTGACTCATTATTTAGTGTTTGCATATATTTTAGTTTTGACTCATTATTTAGTGTTTGCTATTATTTTTCTCTATGCTACGTAAACTTATTACATTATCTTTATTCTGCAAATGTAATTGTTTTCTGTTGTCTAATAAGGAATTATTATTAGCTTAACGCCAGAAAGCTTTTCATTTAACCCACCTACCTGTGGGTTCTAGCTCGGATTATGCGCGTCTCATATTGAGATGCTACTATACATCACAAAATGGTATATCAACACAATTTTTGTGAGGCTTTATATTTTAGGAGCATTATTATCATTATTATTATCTTGTGTTTAAACGCAAATGAAGTTAGGCTCTCGTCTATTGTGCTTTAGAAATCTTTTGACGATTGAGCAAGTATTTCAAATAACAGTTTTTTGCAATATATTATAGTATATAGATCTAAATTGAGATTAAATTCCTTCAAGCTTTCATGGAATCGTTTAGATATCACTCTAGTGGTAGAAATTATAATTGATTTAATTTTGATCTGCTTCTGATGCCATAATTGCTGTATCTCCCCTGTGCTAGAGGGATATTTTGACTGCATTTGTCTATATGCTTTTGTTGAAAGTTATGAATGTTAGGATTAGTATTTTTATGAGATAATGTGATGTCCGGTCTACTGTATGTCACTGTGACCTGTGAGAATACTTCTGGGCCAGTATAATTTAACTTCCTAAAACCGTTTGTGGTTTAAATTTGTATCACAGATCAATCGTATCGATTAATTTGTATTTATATATGATATGTTCAATTGTTTCTGACGTTTGGCGACATCGTCTGCATATGTCTACCACGTGATTTTGCTTTATGATATATTACTATAGTTGCTGGTTTTCACAACTCGATCTTGTATGGCAGTCATGAAATCTTCAGTTTCTACGTAAATAGTTCCAATTTTCACACATACGTTGCCTCTGTCTCAATATGTGCTTGCATTATTTGATGAGGATGTGTTTCATGTATTATTTTGTTTCTCCAGATGTTTATTTCATTGCTGTTGGCTATTGTTTATATTACTGAGATTTAATTCTGTTATTTCATTGTCTGCTTCTCTTACTATTTTGTGAAAGATGTTGTTTCTCGGAAAGTATATTCCGAGGTTGTTTACTTGTTTATAGTGCACATTTTTTATATTTGTTATAATTGTTCCTTTCTCTATTCTATAATTCATTGTTTACCCAATTAATTCTCTCATTTATGCATTTATATTTATTGATATGAATTGAAACATTTTTAAAGTATTATAAGGTGCGTCATTTAATTTGTTTATGCTTATCAACGTGGTTTCTCCAGTGTTGGGATCGGCAAATTTACTGACATTACTTGGATGGTATGTTACTTTACTATGCATAATAAACACATATCTTCTGTAAATGTAAAAATTGGATAAGTGCTCCTTTTTTGTTTCCATTATTACTATCACAATATACGTATGTAAGTTTGGCTTAGAAAGGAACAAGACCCAAAACGCACCAAATAATTGAATGATATCTAAGTATATGTAAATCGTACCTCTAGCGTCACACCAAAAATTTCTTGAATGATCTAAAAAATAGGGTTGGTTAAATTCAATTACCAAATTGGTGATTCAAGCCACATGCATGTGAAAAAATCTGACTGTTTCCAAATACCTCATCCAGTCGAAATATTTTTATGAAGTTAGCATTAATAATCCGATCTAATGTCGCAAGAAAAACTATTTCTTAATAAAGTCCTAATCTATATCACTCGTTGATGATTCAAACTTTAACGGTGTTAATATCCCAATGGACAAATCTCAAGCAAATACGAATATTCTAGACTTTTCGTATATATGTCAATATATTTAGTCGAATGACGTAGAGCGCACGAGAAAAAAGAAGAAAGGAACACATTCGTGCTCGTTATTAACATACAACAACTACTTATTAAAACACTTCAAATAACTGAAAAGGAATATATTAAACAATTGAAAGCTCTGAATTAATCATAGTATTAAATTTATGATGGAACAACTTAAAGGGCATTCCTACGTGGGCAAGGTGAAAAGTTCTCGGCCTGACACAGAGATGGCGTTACAATTAACAGAAATTTATGTTTCCTGCGTGGCTGCATGTGTCTTTAGCTCATATGAAAACTTTCAACTTGTTCTCTCAAGTAGTTTGTTTGCAAGAATTTTTGTAGTAGACGTCGTGCGTGTTATTTTTTTAAATGGATAAACTTGAATATCGTGCTGTTATAAAATTCTTTGTTTTGGATGGTTTAACCCCTATGTAAATTCATCCGAAGTTGACAAAAATGTACGGGGACTCTGCTCCTTCGATATCAACCGTTAAAAAGTGAGCAGCTAAATTTAAACGTGGTCGTACGTCCCTCGAAGATGACCCACCTGAAGGACGTCCAAAAACCGCAACCACACCAGAAATCATCGAAAAAGTACATGATATTGTGTTGGACGATAGGCGAGTGAAAGTGAGTGAGATAGCTGAGGCTGTGGGGATATCGGAAGAAAGGGTGAGAAACATTTTGCACAAAGAATTAGAGATGAGGAAGCTCTGCGCAAGATGGGTGCCGCATTTGCTGAATGTCGATCAAAAGAAAATGCGCAAACGATTTTCGGAGCATTCTTTGGACCGATTTAACAAGAATCCGACCGACTTTGTGCGGCGATTTGTCAGCTTGGATGAGACATGGGTCCACCACTACACGCCAGAAACGAAACAGCAGTCAAAGCAGTGGGTGGAAGCCGGTGGTTCAGCGCCAAAGAAAGCGAAGTCGATCGCATCTGCCGGAAAAGTCATGGCCAGCGTGTTTTGGGATGCAAAAGGAATCTTGTTAACTGATTACCTTGAAAAAGGCAGAATAATTACAGGCGCATATTACTCTAACTTTCTTGACCAGCTGGATGCCAAAATTCGCGAGAGGAGGCCTGGTTTGAAGAAGAAAAAAATCATTTATTATCAGGACAACGCACCCTTGTGTGCGGGTGGTAATAAAATAGCTAAGAAATAAATGTTTTGTTTTATTGCAACCACTCCATTTTTCTTTACACCACGTGTATGTACTTGTAACTAATATAGTGCTGGAGTTATTGGTACCCTCCATGAGTTACTAGGCTGGAGTACAAAGGGTTAATATTATGCCGACTATTTTCACATTCCCAGTCTATTCCCAGTAAACATTTCAGTCAACTCACTCTGAGAGTGAACTGGACTAGATGCGATTGATATTGCTGTATTATTATTCGTATGTGAGTTATTGGATACTTTACTTATTCAAAATCACCATAGCTCTATAGCGTTGTAACACAGACATGTTAGGCAAAGACATTCAACAAAACATGTACTCTGTACAAATAGTAGTAACGACTATAGCTATTTATTTATTAGGCGGAGGAGCATAGTTGAACATTATGTAAAACTTATGTAATTAGTATATAAACGGGGCCTTATTTCCTCGTCTTCATTATAGCCTCGCTCGCAAGTTCACTTGGCCATAACTTCGACCCGGCCAATAAAGTCATGTGTTATGCACTTCTTACATAAATAACTATTATAGAAATGATATTGGAAAAATAAATGGCAATTTTTAAAAGTATTCTCATTCGTTTGTTCGTTTCCATAACGTAAAGAATCTTTCGCATACTAAACTATTCCTACTTTTAACAATAACATTTATGTCAGTCACTTTTTGTTTGAGTGAAATGAAATAATATTGTGTATACATGATAGGAACTAATTCCTTTTTACTATATAGTAAATATATATATATATATATATATATATATATATATATATATAATTTTCTATTTCATTTATTTCAAGTATAAAAAAAGTTAACAAAATCATAGATTTTCTTTCAGAATTAAGTTAATCTAAAATTTCATAATGGCAACAATTATTTCGCCACAACAAGATCCACCTAGTATGTGCTTCTTGCAAAAATTAAATACATTTCCTGAATATCGTATTTTGTTTATATATATATATATATATAAGCACTAAAATAAGTTACTAAAATCTATAAGTTTTTGTGTAATACTAGTAGCATATTATTCTATTCTAACTATTCTATATAGTGGAAAGTTTTTTTGACTTCGTCATTTGAATTTCTTCTTTTCATTCCATGGATCAGATACAGGTTTTCAATTAAAATTTATATATTTTTATTCTAAGTGTAAATATTTCCTCAACGAGGAACTTTTAGACCTATCATTTTGTGCTTTGGTGCTAAAATATGTTTTCTTTTAGTGAGATTTTATTTTTCTAAAATCTCCAAATAATTATAAATTTATATTTTTGTATACTTCCTTTGATTTTCGGATTGAATTCTTCTATGGTTTTGTGGAAAGCGTAAATGTGCAATGTAACATCAATTCTGAAAGCATTCATTCGAATCGTTTGTTCAACATTAAAGAAACAATGGAATTTTCAATTACCATTTCCTAACATTAATCACATTCATTCAATGTCCTTGAAAAGAAAAATGAACGAGATAAAAATAAATTTAATATACCTGCTTAAATGAATCAGGCTTTTTGTTTTCATGTATTAACATTTGCCTCAGTCTTTATTTCTTTTTTTGTTTTTCAAATTAAAAACAATTCATTGATGTTATTGTAATGTATGCTTTATAGACACGAATTTTTATCTATTTTTAGAATATAATATGGTTACAATTGGGTCTAAAATGTTTGATAATTCATGTTGTCCCTTATGATATTTTATTGTAGAATGATTTTGTTATTGCAATGAATATATACTTTTACTACTTTCTAAGGCAGATATATACATACCTGCCTGCTTTCCATTGTGCAAATATAACTAATATGAAGGCGAGTATGTACGGATTCGCTATGGAAAGTAGTATTGATATTGAGCCGTGATCAGGGGAGGGTATTATGTTTTCCACAGACTATACGTGTGAGATAGCATAAATCTATTGATAATTCAATTATATATAGATTGAAATGAGACAAGTACTTTGGTTGCATTACAATTTATATATTCCTTATTTGCTAATTGTAGAATGTTGAGGACATAGGTAATTTTGATGGAGCCTGTAGTTGATTTATTTAATCACTTAAGATTGATATACAACCCCTTTTCACATTAATTTTCGTATTCTGTATACTTATTTCGATAGTACAGATCGTGTACGGAATTTGTTTCGTGCGGATTTTTGCCGTAGTTTTCTAGGTGCGACACCGTTTAATTATCTGCTGATGATGACAACTTAGTTGTCGAAATATGTATACGGAATACGAAAATTTATGTGGAAAGGGGCCATATATCAATCTTAAGTGATTAAATTGAGGGCATACTTGAATAAAATATTTGTTTTCGAATGAATCTAAAAAAGGTGTTCATATCATTCACTTTTGATATACATTGAAAAATAATGAGAGTAAATAGTTAAAATGAAGAAAATTTAAATTAAATTTCAAATAAAACTCGTAAAGGATATAAAGTTTGTTACACTTTGTGACTTGCAAATCCCAAATTTAGTAATCAACAGAATGCACCTAATTGAAACATAATTAAAAAAAATTTCTGGAAAAAACTTTTATGAGAATCATTCATTTTCAAATACATGACAAGTGTATGCTATCTTTCGTTGATAGTATATAACAGTATTTGCTTGCAATGAGAAGTGCATCATTGTAGTATTTTTCTAAAAAAATTTTGCTAGCATTAGCACATAAAGAAATTATAGAAACATACATACTTGTCTGCTATAAAAAATTTGATTCACTTACATAAAATGTGAAGAATTTTCATAATATTCGAAACTCACAGAGATTAACTAATTTATATTTTTAGTTAAAGCTACGCTTTCATTGCAAGAGTGTATTTATTTAATAAAATGTCATAGAATTGGAAAAATTATATACCAAAGTATTAGTTACCACTTACATATATTTATCACTGATAAATTTAATGAAAAATATATTCAAATTCATGCTATAATTAATACATTAAGAAACAGTATAAAAATTTGATGAAGTTGGTTCTGTAAAGGAACAATACAATAAAGATGATAACTGTTGGGTGTGAAATCAGAAGTTAAGCTGCAGAATTTGGTGCTCGAGAAAAAAATTGTAAGAACACTATAAAATTTAACTTTTAGTTTAGAAGAAATGTTAAGGACAATCGACATTTCTGTTACGAGATTTTCTTTTCGGCCTTATTACAAATGCAATATTACAAATTAAAATTGCAGATTTTAAAATTAAAACAAAAAATAATCTAAGAAATAAATGTATTGTGTGGAATTTTGATAGACAAAGTCATTCACACCTATTTTTCGAAGAAAATTTGGAATTTGAATACTTTATACATTTACAACTTTAATTAAAGATTGACTTGATCATCATCTTTCCCAGAATCCGGATCACACGTTTTAGACTAATACATTAGCCAGCTCCCTTACTAAACTTAGCACTTATGGACTGTTACTTTTGGAGATACTCAATGTAAAAAGTGTATGAAAATAATTTCTATTCAATTTTAGAAAGAAAGAAAAAATACGGATGGTATTTTTTCTTTCTTTCTAAAATTGTTTATTTTCAATTTTTACATTGAAAAAAGTGATAGAATGAAATAGAAATTGAAACTTTAGAACACGTAAATAGGAAATTACAATACATAATAGAAATGTGCGGAAAGGTGAGTGAATAATTTTTACATACTAATAACAATATTCATATAATTAAATTAGTTGTGATTTCAATAATAAAGGAAACGACCTTAGAATATTGCAGAAAATCTGTGGACACAAGTGTAAGATTGTCACTAAAATATCTTGTACTACGCAATTTAAAAGAATTACATTGTAGAATGTTAAAAATAGTTTTTAGAATATAAAATGCCATAAAGAAAATTTTTAAATTTTTCTTTTAGTTGCCAATTATCTGGAAACAAAAAATGTTTTACCATTGTAAACTATTCCAGATACTGTATTAAAATATGTTACTAATCATATTTTATATTTTATTTGCTAGTACTTTCTTGTACTATATTACCTAAATTCTATAAAGTTGATTGCGAATTATCAAACATTTTATCATATTCAAAATGTATATCTAAATATGTATATTTCCTATTAATATTTATAAAGCTCTGGTCTGTATTAGAGATGGTAAATCACACAAACTTATTCTTGAATTAATTAAACAAGCAATTTGCCGGTAATTTTGAAGTAGTAGATTTTAGTCTATAAATATCCTTTAGCTTTGTACAGTATATTGTTAATAATGTTATGTCTTTTCTTTCGTTCTAGTAGTACAGATATTTTTAATGTACGAGGGTGTGTCCAAAATAGATTGGAAATAACGTTTACGGAAGAGAAAAATATATAATTTTGTAAATATGAATTATATATACCAATTTGTACAGTATAATTTTACTAAATTAGTACAGTGTATTGAATTTTATATATGTACATATGTAAGTAAATGTAAAATTGTAAAAGTTTAGAATATGCTGAATGTCTTAAGTTTTTAAGAGATAAGTATATACTACCTGAGCATATTGTGTATTATAAGATTATGTCCGAATATAAATAGTTAAAAACATATTGAAAAATTGAAAGAATGGGACACGATGTGGAAAAGCAGAGAGTTTGTACTTTATTTTTTCTCTTATAAATTCCATTTATTGATAAAGCATATTATTCTACAGTATAGAACGTAGGCACACAATAGCGCATTCGGTATGAATTTGGCTGCACCCTCGGGCAGCCTAATATGATTCTATTCATAGCTGTATCGCACAATTATGCATTAGTTCATTAGAGTTGCTTATTGTGTGCACCGCAACCTAAGCAAAAACACAGATTAAAAATAGTATACTAAGGAATCTGTCATAATGTAGGTCTTTAGTCAACGTGGTCCCAGGGAGCGTTGCGAGGAGGGCCCTAAAAGGCAAGTGCAATAAGTGTATACTTTAATAGCGTTGTTTTGTAGTAATAATATGAATAAGATATATCGTTTTTTAAATTTTCTATGTATCTCGTTGACTCTACGTGTCGTTTGCAATGGAGTTCTTTGTAAACCGTTAAGTTCTCACTGCAAGCTTCATATTTAACGTAACTGCCATGGTATATTAAATCAAGATATATATATATATATATATATATATATATATATATATATATATATATATATATATATATAGCTTACAACGAAATACATAAAATCATTATTTCTTCATGTATTTCTTTGTAACCTGTTTTTGTTTACGTAACATTTTCGCTCAGCTATTTACAGTTGATTACGCATAGAAGCTATTCAAGTGATCTAATGCACAAATACGTAGAATAGAATAAAACATCCTAAACTCATACCGGAAGCGCGAATGGGCATTGACAAAACGATTCATTTCTAGTTGTTACCAAAGAAAAACACATTAGAGCATTTATTCTGGAAAAATCATAGCTGCCTTTATGGTATATGGAATAATTATCTTGAATTTTAGATAAAATGTTTTCAATCTACATGTTCTGAAGTCTGCAACGGTATGCCAAAAATGTGAAATGAAATGAAAATACACATCTGATACTGTTGAGAAAGTTAAAATGCAACATAGTTGCTGGTTCATAATACAAGGTGGATATTTTATGCCTGTCATACATATAATAAATAATAACCCAACAAATGTACGTAGATAATTGCAATAAACGTTCATTTTGAAAATGAGAGTGGTGTATACTTCCTATTAAAACGAAATGTCATCATTTTGCCTAAAAAATGTTGCAGAAATGTGAAAGAATGTGAAGTTGATCTCAGTCATCACGGAGATATGCGTTAATAAAATGTGTTTGTATAATTGCAAATTGTCTGTAGGTTATAGTAGTTTACGTATTAAGATCTCTTAAAAAGGTTTATAACACCCAATGAAGCTATCATCGGACTTTAATATTTCTGCAATCGTTGTAGCTCTTAACAAAACGTGGTGCAATGATTTTCGTCGTACTAAATCACAATAAAAATTATTTTTTGGTTTGAAAATGTCCAGGATTTGATGATAAAATATTAAAAAGTCGTAGATGTTAACACATTGACAATGGAAATATTGATGGTAAATAAGCTGTTAAGACTTTTCAAAAAAAATGTTAGCACATTTAGAATGGAAATATTGTTGAAGTAAGCTTCTAAAAAGGAAGAGGTGAATAAAAACGTTTGAATTTCATTAAAAATTCTTGCTAGAGCACGAAAAATTAAATTTCTCAGAAATATAAATATAGATACGACAAAGAGTTGGAACTACTATATTCCACCAATGGGAAAAAACACATCGACAGTACTGTGAAGATGTAATAATAGCACAAGTTGACAAATTTGTATGTTGTTATCAATATTTGATGGCAGGTTTATAAATTATGTTTTACATTCTAGGTGAAAAGTTTGTTTTCATTCCTTTATATACAAAAGATTTAGATATTGATGTTTTTCTTTTTGGCTCGAAGAAATATTAATATAGGAAAGTGGCATAAAACAGATTCTTATTTACATCAAAATTATGTTAGATGGACTTCTAAGAAATAGAAAACTTTAAGCAAAGAAGAGGTATTGTAATTTTTAAATAAAACTATATATAAAGATTATTTAATGGAAGAAATGTTTCACTATTTGGCAGGTTATTGGATACTTACCGGAGAAGCGTTTTACAAGTTTATATCGAAAATAGGCTACATTGAGAGAGCATAATGTTAAAACACATTTTTTTACAAAAACAGAACCTTGGACAAGAGAGTCAGACGAATGGTATACAGTTGTAGTTTGAATAATTCCGCTTTATACATGGGTGACATTACAATGCTGTAATGGTTAGATGACTGGAAAAGTAAGCGAAGGTTATTTATATGATAGTATGTGTTCAAAGAACACGATACCTTATTTGATGTCTACTTCATCTAGTGAACTAGCTGAGGTAATTTTAAAAAAGTCGGAAATAATTTTTAAGTGGTAAAATGTTCGTAGAGTTGACATTAAATGAACAGATCGATGTTGTCAGCTTTCACAATTATACCACTGATAATATTCATTTGAGCAAATAATTATTATATGAGTAAATGTGTTTTTTCTTGAAATTCTTTTTATTCTAACATAATTGCTATTGTTTTTTTTATTTGAGGTTTTCTGCCAAAACTGGAGGCGAAGTAAGCCTTTCCTATTTTTTCAAGTTATTTATTTTTTCTTTTAATTTACAATACATTGATTTCATGTACAATATGTCAATAATGAGTTTACACAGTAAAAATTAATAAGCTATTTTAATTTTATTAACAATAAAATTACACTTCTTATTTTTCAATTCAAAATTTTTTTACTTATAACTATGAGGTATTTACAGAAATTTTATACAAAGAAATACCAAGATTGATGCGAAAAGAACAGAATTGTAGGCAAAAACAAACATTACTTCATTCGGTCAACAAACTGTTTACACAACTCTTGTTATTTACTGTTTTCTGTACTCAATTCAAGGTCAGCGGTACTTTACCGTTATTTTCGATGTGCGTTGTTGTTTGTTTCATGTTTGTAAGTAAATTGGTGATAAGATTTCGTAGTGCACGCATCATTTTGTGGAAAGTTATAGAATATAAAAAATGGCACGAAAAACAATTCATAATGTTATAAATCGAACTGAAAACGGGGATAGATTGGAGTTAAAGCGAGGAGGTGGTCCAAAGCGCAAAATAAACCAACGCTCAGAGCGCATAATTATTAAAAAAATCTCCGAAAATCCCCAGCTTTCGACAAGATTACTTGCGCGAGACCTTGAAAAAGAGAATGGTGTTGTTGTGTGTCATGAGACGGTTCGGAAAATCCTGTTGAAGAACAAATACCCGTCAAGAGTAGCAAGAAAAAAACCACTACTTTCTGCAGTTAACATCGAAAAGCGTTTTTCCTTCGCCACTGTTTCACAACCGATAGACTACTAGGATAATGTATTTTGTGATGAGACGAAAATTATGCTTTACTATAACGACGGGCCGACAAGAGTGTGGCGCAAGCCATTAACATCGCTAGAAAAGCAAAATATTGTCCCAACGGTAAAATTTGGAAAATTATCAATAATGATTTGGGGTTGCATCTCAAGTAAAGGAGTGGGTGACCTAGCTTTTATTGAATCAACAATGGATGCTCAAAAATACTTAAACATTTTAAAGTGCCATTTGGTCAACAGTTGCAAAATTTAGGTTCTTCGGGGACGACAAACCTATGTTTAAATTTTATCAAGATAATGATCCTAAACATAACACATACATATGGTGCGGATGTGGCTGCTCTACAATTGTGCCAAAATGATGGATACGCCTGTCCAAAGTCCTGACCTACACCCGGTAGAGAATTTTTGGGTCTACTTAAAAAGAAAAGTGGCTAAACGCCTACCAAAAAATATAACAGCACTAAAAACCGCAATAAGAGAGGAGTAGTAGAATATACCGCGCGATTATGATCTCAAAAAGTTGGTTGGTTCAATGCAAAAGCGACCACAATGTATGGTAGATGCAAAGGACGGCCATACCAAATACTAAAACAATGAAATATTGAGTTTAATAATCATTTAATGTATAATAAACACATATCTTTGCTATTGTGTAAAATGTTAATTGACAGTGCCAAAATGAAGTAACATTTAATTTTGTTTAATTTTTCGCTTGTGTTAAATTGAAATTTCGTTATTTTTTGCTAAAATCTGTGTAAATATGTAAATAATTATACTAAATAAAAAATATATATATAACAAAAAGTGTCATATTGTTGTTAAGGAATTATTATATTATTTTTAAATGTGCAAACCCATTGTTGATATATGTGCACATTTTTATTTGATGGATTTTTTATAATAGTTTTTAAAAAAATTTTAACATTTTTAAATTCACAAAATTATGCCATGCTTTTGTGTCTTTATGCTTACGTTTGAAATAGGATAAAATTTTATTGATTTAAAAATGTTTGTGTGGTTGTACGTATCATAGTTAAATGTAATATATTTTTAATTATTAAAAAAATCCATCTGTATATATAAAATCAATGTATTGCAGTTTAAAAAAAATAAATAACTTGAAAAAGAGAATACCAGTTGAAAATCCCAGACAAAAAAATATAAAATTTACACCCAATCTATAACAGCATAATACGACCAAAAAATTACGTTTATTTGAAATCGAAAGGCAATTAAAGAAGTTATAATGTTTCAGCTGAGTTTATAGTAAAAACTGGAGCAAGTTGCTATAACTTTAAACTTAATTATAGAGTTTTATTGCATGGTTACTCTATATCTTTGAGATATATATTTGACATGCCAAAAAAGAATTTCAGTACATCGATTTCTGTAACTCAGTCAATACACTGCACAGATATTTTTCAAAATTACGTAGGTATTTTATGAATTGATTGTGTGATTTAATTATGATTACTGAATGTTGTATTCTAATTTAGTAGACGCATTGTTATATGCTCATTGAAAATGATGACCTAAATATATATGAAATTGATTTTCCATCCCTGATCTATTTTAATGCTCGTTCTATTCAGAATTCTATTTATTTCTCGATTATTAAACAAATATATTCAATCATTCTAAACACGTCTCAGACAACACTAGCTCCGTGCATCATACCACAGCTTCCGTTCTTAATGATTACAATATCTGAACCTCTTGATACGGCAAAACTTTCTATCATACTTCTGCTACCTTTCAACGTTATCGGCTTGTCACCGTTGATTATTATTCGCGGTGGGATCTCTTTAAATACCCTAGTTGACTCTGATTCGATGTCGGAACTTTCCGGCCTGGCAATGGGAACTAACAGAAAATCACCAGCCGGTTTGCTGCTGTAGATTTCCCTTTGTACATGATGTATGAACGACGCAGGATCGCCGACAGTGGCGGCGCCACTGGGCGCGACGGGATCTGATGTTTGATGGCTGCGGTAAGTAAAGCCGAGGGCTGTCAGGAAATCATCGACCACACGACGAACGGCGACTCTCAATTCGGCGTTTCTGTAACCGTATACCCATGGATTGAAAGCACTACTTGCTAGAATAGGAAGGGCTAAATAGACAGTAACCCATTCTGATAGGATATTTGTGCCGACAAAGACGTCCATCAACATACATGTCTGAAATCAAAGAGAACAGTGCATTAATGAAAGATATCGGTTTACATGAATATCCTTAGAATAAAATACAGGATCGTATATAATCATTTATCCATGTAAACGGGTTTTTTACCGACAGCTACATAGAATAGTTTTGTTTTAAGGACAGTAGAAAATAGTTGCGATAACTAAAATCTGTTAACAATGCTTTCATTGAAAAGATAAGAATTATATTTCATTCCCTATTTTTTAATTCAAAATTCGTGGAACAGTAGAAAAGTACATCATCGATAAATTTATCTAGTTCACGTATGCTTGAATTTGTTTCCAAATATTGTTTTATAAAATAAGATCTTTAATGTAATGCAACGTAACTGTTGGTTTATTATGTATTATGATTCTTATAATTAATTGTATCTTTAATTTATGTGGTCTTCCTCTTTTACACGAGGCAACCAGCATATACATCCTCTTCCTGATGTGTAGCTGGAATGATATTGTATTTTAATGAAATTTATGGTGTCATCTGCTGGCGGAAGATTTATTAATTATCATCATTCTTAAATAATCTGTAAACGTTTAATGATATTTCGTTTACTAGAAGCCAAGATACATTTAAGTAATAGTAGTTTGTACACACACACACATCGAAAAGTGAATAAGAAGCCAAGAATTAACGTTAAGTTCTGCGCTAATAATGATAAAAAAACTACTACTATAGTTTCCACAGATCATCGATTCCACCCAAAAACTTGAATTTGAATGAAATTGACGATTTAGAAAAAGCAGAGAACTTGTGAATGACGAAACGATGACAGAAGAAATTAATAGTAATGATAATAATAATGTGCCTTTATTGTTCAACAGGTTCTACATCCATTTACAGAACAATAATAAATATAATAAATAAAATAAACAAAAATTAAGCAGCTGCAAATTATCCACAAAAAATAAGAACAAACTATTTTATCTAAAAAGTGTTTGTCCGCATTTTTGCATAATACTCAAAAGTACACGCTGAAGGACATCAGTCCGCACGGCAAGAAAACGAAAAGTGCTGCCATACGTAGTAGTAATTATTGGGACATGGAAAGCTACCCTTGACAGTAGAAATTCGTAATCGATTTTGTTCTGTACCAGGTGAGAGTGTACCGTTCTTTTATTCCAAAGTAAAGGAATATTTTGCCGCTACAGTAATTGAATTCAATTGGTTCCAAGAGGATACAGAAGAATTCATATAAATCAAAGTTGGAATATCCAAGATAATAATTTATGGCCTAAACTAAGTTTTCTTCGTGTCGATTGATGGATAGCTGAAAGTTGTACCTAAGTGGACGGACACAATCAGAGAAGTTTCAAAAGATAAGAGTTTCTAAGAAATTATTGTAGCCGCCGATGAGAAATTGTGAAGTCATAAGACAAGGAAGAGTCAAACATTTAAACAATTTTCCTCGTTTTTTTACAGTTCGATCATATCATCCATGAAGAATACATCTTGAATGATGCAAGTGCTATAGTTAATAAGAGTATATTAACGTATTAAAACGTTTGGCAGGCCGTATTTGTCGTCTTTGTCTAGAATATTGAAAACTGGACACTTGGAGATTGTTACACAATAATAGTGCTTCTATCAATTGTTAACTGTAACTGGGTTTTGACTAAAATATTTTTTTTGCTTCCATATCTTCGTATTCAGCCGAATTGGTTGTGTGCTATAATTTTATTACTTAAGCTGCATTCGGTGATGAAATCAATTTCGCCACAATTCTAGAACCTTGAAGTCGTACTTCTTCAGACGATAATACTTCGAATAAATAAATACTATTTGCCAAGATTTTCCGACTATTTTTCTTTATTTTGAAGGTTATTTCTATTACAGATCTTGTAGTAGTCCGGATACAACATAATTTAATATATTGGATATGCAGAATATACAGAAATTAAAAGTTCACATTTTGGAACAGTTAGTATAAGAATGAAAGTATTTAAAGTCAGTAAAAATACCTTAAAAACACAAAAATTGTGTCCAAGCTCTAGCTGGCAAGAGAGTAACATTTTTAAGCGTGAATAAATATAAAGCTCAGTTTAATGATTCTAACAATAACTGATTGAGGCATAAGGGTATCCAAGTAGAAAGTATAGATTTTGTAAAAGCTCAGTAAAACACCTCGTTAAAGTATGTATGGTTTTTGAACAACACAATAATCAAGTTGCATCAAAAAGGTGTAGCGGAAATATAGTTGTCTTTCTCAATCTTCAGATACTAATCCAATTGAAAAGACTTAGATGATTATGAAACAGAAACATTGGTTTTACAACTTTAAAATAAAGTTGTCAAATCTTCAAAATACGGGGTGTGATACCTCTGTCGTACATATGTACCCGCAAATATCAGGAAATCATAATTAATGATGATGTCTGGATACTTTATTAGCAAATTCGCTTTTACATTATATGTATCGGTAAAATAAAGGTTATTTATAAATTACTTTGTTTTTCTAAAATATCTCTCGTTTTTAATTTCTGTATAGAATAAGCAATTTTCTGCTGAGTCATTCCCTTGTATACCGTTTAGTCTCTGTAGAATTATACTTACAAGCTCATTCGTCAAATACAGCTTAAAATAATTAAAATTTCTCAGAAAGACATTTAATAATCTTTATAACGTCCGCTTCGTTTAATATCCATAATGTTATTAATAGATTGACGCATTTTTTAGACGTACAAGAGCATAATCTATTAAAACTAAAATGTTTAAACTCATTTTAAAGATTATTGCTAATGTTAGTAGTGTTATGAACTGACATTAATAAGTACCAGTTTAATTAGCACAAAATCGAACATCCTGCAGTGAACATAAAAAGTAACCAAAATTGCAAAATTGCCCGGTAAGATGTTTTTCTGTAATGGATACAGTAGAGAATATTTAGACACCATACATGGGTGGCAATTGAAGCTAGTAGTACCGGTGACTCGACAGTCTTGGCCGTCACCGGCGTATATCGGACGCTGCAATCTCGTAACCGCCTACATTGTGACACAAACGAAAGGCATACAATAAGTATTACGATTCAGTATGAATAAAAAGTAATAAGCAATATATTTTGTGCTATTATTGTTGTTAAACACTTGCTTGCGAGAGATGTATTAACAATCTAATTTGGCTCGTAGACTATCGCGGTTGTTGTCTGTCCTTTATTTACCTTGGTTTTCGGGTTGGAACCGTGTCTTTGACAACGTACCGGCGTTTCGTAAAAACTTGTATAGGACATCTTCAGGAGTTAGCCGCTGTAACCAATATTCCTATAAACTCATCCACTACAGATTTACATCAGTCTCGGTGCAACAACGAAACTAGTAGCAGTAGATAAGCCTTAAAGATCTTCCACACAAGTGGTGACGAAGCGTCGGTAGCGGATTTGTCGAAGACGCAGTTCCAGTCTGGAAGCCAAGATAAATTTGCTCGACTAAACATATGCAACATAGCTCAAGCCTCTAGAGTTTTCTCGTTAAATGATGTTCGTCGTGTTGTAAAAATGTTCTTGTATAGAGAGAATGATCGTTCGGTGTCTACTGATGTTCCATTTGCAGAGTTAAAATGTTCTTTGAATTGAGTTAGCGTATCTATGGAAGAGGTACTACTGTATATGTCTCTTAATCTGGCAAAATCTGCGAAAGTTTTCTAATACATGAACACTTATCTCGTTATTAAAAGCACATAGCACTATTTCCACTTTATCCACTACTATCATTTGATCCACTAATGTCAAGAAGTATTTTGCAAGGTTTTTATCGCATTTGCTAGTACAATGTAATTTATATAAATAGTTTGTAAATACTCTTAAACATCAGCGCTATTATATTTATCGGGTTTTCTTCGGTGTCTATTGATTCTACGTATTAGATTGAACTGTAATACTAAGGATTTTATTGTGAAAATTTTTTGAATAATAGGAAGCTGTTACTAACCACGGATCCCGCTTGTAAGAATTGGTTGGATGGTTCTTGTAGGCAAGCCTTTTTTGGTCGTGCTTATTAAACCACCTACAACTAGGTAAATTTTTCGAATAGTTTCTAACAGTAACATGCACGTACATGTAGTGAAGTGGGTCACTCATTTTTATGGAAACTCCCCCACATAAAGCATTGACGAGCGAGCTTTAATGACAAACCACTACTTTGTTTGTGGTCAATTCAAAATGTTGTAGTATACTTATCATCACACTGCGAATAGCTTCGCCAGTACATTTTAACAAGCTTTTACTAGCTAATAAAATGGAAATGACTATTGAAGAGATTTCAGTGTACGCACAATGACATTCAGAATAGAATTTTTTTCACAGTCTGTTGTCTCATCACAGCTTTAACCACAGCTTTTTTTTTTAGAGTAAATGTAGCGCCGATTTTTTTTGGCGCACAGAAGGTAAATAGTTTCTTAACGTCCGAGCGCTTGTCAATAATATGTAGTCCGCATTATAACGTATGTGCTCCAAAACTGATAACATGGTTCCTTCCTCACTATCCTAAATGATAGATTTCAAGCCGTCAACATATTAATTGTAGCAACACAAACTCTTTTTGAGATGTCGGATGATATTTTGTATGTGTGCTTTTGTATGTTTATGTATCTAAAGCAGTCTCTTTTCTCAAGACAGATGAACGCTGAATCACATACTAAACAAATTACTTTAGCACCATAGTATTTTAGGTCTGGAAATTGTTGGTTAAAATTTATTTGCACTGTCCATGCACAATAGCCTGTTTTCATTCCTTCTTGAACTCATAATCGCGCTACAGTGTAATATTAAATATTTATCGCTATCAACGCATTAAAAACCCGTACGTAACTAAACTTACCCCATCTTACAACACGCCTAATATACGTGACAATCTTGACTAGCCCGAATTATTGGCACCGGCTCGCCGGTTATGCATGGTGTTTAGATATTTCCGCTTTCGTAATGGATTAGTATAATTCCATAACTGTTAGATTCATGTGTACAACGAACTGTAACTCTAAATCTGGAAGTAATTCATAATGTTAACTTATTATAGAAATGAAAAGATAAAGCGTGCGATATAAAAATTATCGAAAGTTTTGTAATATTTCAATTTTAAATTTGTTCGTTTAGGAAATTTAGTTAGGTTTTATCCTCAAAATTATTCTTAACTTAAATGAAACCCGAATGTGAAAGTTAATACCAAAGCTTCGAATACTCCGCCGCTTATCTGCACAGTGTGCGATTAAAACATCAAAGGGAATCTAAAATTTTTGTGACCACGGCTTGTTTGTACAACCTAATTTAGTCTTTGTGGGATCGAGTCGAATAAATTTCCAGTAGTGACTTGTGAGACGGTATACTCAGCTGTTATTTCAGTTGTAATCTCAATAAAGAGTATGTATTATCAAACTCATTTAATGGGAGCAACACGCTTTATTCGTAATAACTATTTATAATTTAGATATTGATAATTAAGAAAAATAATATTTCAAATGGCTTATCAAAAAACCCGATTTTCTACTAAGAACATTCATTTAAAAGTTATAATTTTACACTTTGATTAAATTTGATCGAAAACTAAATGTAATTTATTAGTGTTTTTTAGAATATAATGATAATAATCTTAAATACCCAACAGGTAATCCAATTACAGGACATATTACAAAAATTAAGAATAATAAGTGCAGTTAATTTAATACAAATAACGTAAACACTTATAACAAGGTAATGTTAGTCATTTTAAAACTAATTGTACAATAAATGTTGATTAGTGCTGTATTAGAAAGGGATCCAAGTATAGTTAATTGGCATTTCTCCACATATGTACCAGCGGAGCCTTGTAAAAGTCATTGGCTCTAGCCGTATGTATTGAAAAAGTTGCCGACGATCTAGTATCAAACCTAGGAGGAAATCGATTTGAGACAATAGCTCAGTAGAATCAATTAAATTATTAATTAATTTAAATGGAAAAACACCACCAGTTTTCTCTCTGCGTATACGAAGGGATTCGAAATTAGGTCTATCAAGTAGACCTTCACATGCCGTACCAAAGGCAGGATAATGTCTATAAATCCTATAAGATAAATATTTCATAAACCTATTCTGAACACATCCCAGGAACAACTGCTGGTAACGATAAAGCGAGTACCACACCACTGAAGTGTATTCCATTTTAGACCAGACCAGAGTCTGTAAAGAATCTTCAAAGAGTGCAGGTTACTAAATCCCTCGCAGGACCGAATAAGGAACCCTAGACTTCTGGAAGCTGATGTAATTGTCTCATATGCTTAGAAAAGCTAAGGTGCGGGTCAAACCTGCAGGATATTTGAAGTTGATACTCTAGGTATAGTAAACTGACGAACATTATAGTCAAGAGAACAGCACATTTGTTAATGTTTTGCTGAAACCGATTATAGGTACACCATTCGTCAATAATGCACAGATTTGTTTGAAGCTTAGTGCTATCCTCAGGTGAATTAATACTGTTAAAGATTTTTAAATCGTCGGCTAAGCTAACACTCTGCAGTAAAGATGTTCCAAGAGATCTTTAACATAGATATTGAACAAAAGGAATCCCAAATGGGAACCCTGTGGGACTAGAACCCATTATAATGAACATAACTGTAGCAATTTTACAGATAGGAAAAAAACAAATTAGCAATATTCGGAGCAAAGGCAAAAGATGTCAACTCGAAAATCAAAATGCCATGGTTTATAGTCTCGAAAGCATTGATGAAATCCGTGATGAGATCAACTTGTAGACGTTTATCAAACTGTTCTCCGATAAATTGCGTAATCTCGGTCAGATTGGTAATAGTAAATCTGCCGAGAAACAATCCATGTTGCCTAATAAATAAGAAGGGCTTAACACAGCTAAATGATTTGTAATGGAGAATAAGTTCGAATGTTTTGGTAAAATTCGACAAGATACTGGTCGGTCTATAGTCATTGCTGTCTGAGCGCTCCCCTTTCTTAAATACAGGTGTAATTCTGCTTATTTTGCAACTATCTGAGAAAGTTAACCTTTAAAGGTATAAATTAAAAATAACAGTAAGAGGCTTGCAGAGAGAGTTCTTTGGTGCAGTCGCTGACAAAAAAACTAGGCAATCCATCATGTCCACAAGTAGTAGATGAATACAATTGATATGTGATAGTTCTGCCAAAACTTCCTCAGTTGTATTGTGGCTAAATTGTCGAGTAACCTGGTTACCATCTACATACTCATAGTTGGCGTCAGGAGATCTTCTAGCGTACGAACTGGAAAACAAGCCGGCAAAATATTCTACTATCTCGGGTGGCTCATCCACGAGTATACCATTAAAAGATAAGCAACCCGGTATCCTAGTGGTACCTCGCTTAGAATTAAGAAACCGTCAGAAATTATTCGGATGTGGAGCAATGTCATTCTCTTTTTGAAATTTCTCCTATGGCGAATTATTCAGTTCAAAAAAACGATAGATTAGATGTTGGATCAAAACTTAAGAAAGGAACAAAACAATATTAGTCGTACTGAAATAAATACATTTTGCTTCTTGCTTCGATATTAAAATTGAAAATCTGATTTTAAATCATTTATGTAATGTAGCTCAAGAAATGTATAAATTTTCGTTTTCGAAAAAAATGGAAATTAATTGGTAGCTATTTGACGTTGTTAATCACTCAAAATTAGAAAAACAGTGCAAAAAATACTTAAAATATGAAAATCAAGAATTCACTCTCATATTCACAAATTGGTCTTTCGAAGTCAAGAACGTTATGTGATCCTTATGGATAGCAGGTTTACTCTTATTCCATGCAGAAGATTCAATGACTTCTGTAAAGTATCCTGTAATGATTCACTGTCAGGGGATAATTTTTATATTTGATATAATGGAATAATGAAATAATTAGAAAGACCTAATGAATCAAAATTTAAAATTCGGAAATTCATCTGGAGAAAAACGCCTTTAAAACAATTAAAGTACGATTATTATTATTCATTTATTTATTTTCTAATCTACTACAAGAGAAAATGTTTTTTAAGACGTATCTGGAGATGTGCCATTAGTTCACATGGATAAAAACAAGAAGGGAGTGTGTAAGGGTATTGTTCATGAAGAAATATTTCTAAAATACATTACTTCCACAGATTATTGGTATAATTTACAATTTCTTTTCCTTATTATTTTGTTAGCGTATATGTTTATGTATATATATCTTATTTTTATATTGTGTAGGTTGTTCTATTATTAATAGTATGACATATGGGCGATGAATATATTATTAATATGGCGTAGATTTCTCGTACTTCCTTAGATTTACGCCAAGAAGCTTTTAACGAAGCCCACGTACTTATGGATCTGAGTTCGGACTGTACACTGTTAATATTGAACGGTTTTATTTTCCATCTCAAAACTGTACTTTCTACAAGTTTTATTATGTTTTGTGTGCTCATTTCAAGGCAGCTATCATAGCTGCGATTGTATTGCTCGAATAGCGGGTATTAGTCAGGTTATGATATCTATTGTTGATTAAAAAAATTATTGACTACTGCTGTTGTTTTTATAATAATTGCTTTGTGCATGTTTTTGCATGTCTATATGGACTTATTAGTGAAGTTTGAATATGACGAAAAATTTTTTTTGTTGTGATAGCTGTTACTAGCCTCACAATCAGTACTGTTGTTGCCTGATTATAAAATTCTTTTTGTTCGATTGCAAGTTGTATATTTTACTATTTTTTCTTGTCTTTTTGTGTAACATTTGTATTATTTGGATGTTCCGTTTTTTAACAATAAGTGAAATATCTAGCCTATCTAGCTGTTTGTATTGTCCTTTCCTGATACAATTTATAATTATTATTTCCAAGGATACTTTCTGGGATGTATTTGTAATACAATATATTAAAAATACATCAGTTTTTATGATTAGATTTAGATGGTTTATTATACCTGAGTGTACAATTTGTATTGCAATACAAGGAACAATTTTTAAATTTCGTGTTTTAAGTTGCAAGGAAATAATAACTACATCTAAAATTATATTTTATTTTATTACAGCATGAATATTAATAATTAAGTGTATATTTCAAAATCAAAATTAAAACGAAAACCGTACGCATTAAAAACATGTTATTTCAAGTAGAAATTTACCTCTCTCCAACTCAAAACTTCCGCCTTGGGCTGTGTGTTTGTGTATAATCTTTCTCCAGCAAGTAGTTTACTCTCTCCTGCTATGTTTCATAGCTTCTTTGAATCGACGACATGTCTGCAACTGTCAATTTTAAAGGTTCTTCAATTATGTGTTTTCTATAGTTTTTTTGAATCATCTTGTATTGCAAATATAAATCCTTCTGTTTCTGGAAGCAATTGTCCCATTTTTATATATAGGCGAGATAATTTTTTATCTATATTTATTTCCGCGATCACTTTCGATCAAAAGTTCACTCGTTTGCGCATTTCCAATGAGTGTTTGGACCTTCATAAGCGAAATCCGGTTGATTTTTGTAGGCGATTTGTTACTTGCGATGAAACTTGGTTACAATACAGTACATCCGAATCTAAACAACAGTCGAAACAATAGTTAGAATGTGGTTCTGCACCTCCAAAGAAGCGAAAACCACTTTATAGGCCAACAAGGTGATGGCATCAATTTTTTGGGATTCAAAGGGCATTTTGCTCATTAATTACCTTCAGAAAGGTGCCACAATATACGGACAATATAATGCAGAACTTCTACAAAAATTAAATGTTGAGATTCGTGCTAAACGGCCAGGAATGGCAAAAAAAAGATTCTGTTTCACCAAGATAACGCTTCCTCGCATACTAGTACAGTTGCGATGTCCAAAATCCACGAGTTGCTTTTTCAATTAGTACCGCATGCGCCTTATTCGCCGAATCTAGCCCCTTCCGACTTCCACCTTTTTCCAAAATTGAAAACGGTACTAGGTGGAAAGAAATTTTCGTCTAATGACGAGCTTATCATCTTCATAAATGAGTATTTTGCAAGCCTTCCGGAATCGCATTTTAGAGCATAAGGGCATTGGAGTACAGTTGGAATAAATGTATTGCTCTTTTAGGAGAATATATTGAAAAATAAAAATTATTTTGTATTTAAAAAATTCGTTTTTCTTTTCCATTCTCACTACTTGTCAAACTACCCTCATATTTTAAAACGATTGCTTCGTGTACGAGTATGTTTTTTGTCTTGAAGGCATTTTCTTATATTTAGTATTTGTGTGTTGTTTAGTGTTTGTGTATGTATCATACTTCTGCGTCCTTCTTTTCTACATGTAGTAATACTTTATATGTAAGTAGTTAACCTATTAAGGTAATTCAGTTCTTCTAATTCTGTGTTGGACCACTTTCGCTGAAAGTGTACATGAGAACTGATATTGTGTGTGCATTAATTGCTTTAAATATGTCTTTGGAGTTAGGTTTTGACTTTAATATAAATGTTGGTCTTTGTTCACATTTTCTATTAATTTGTTGTTTCGAATATGAATGGTTTATTTTAGTATTTTGTTCAAATTTCAAGTATTCCAGTTTTTCCTCCTATATATTTGTAAAGTGTCGTTGTGAAGTGCTTCTTTACTTTCAGGGATATTATATATTACTCTTGGGATACATATATGATATTTTGCATTCAGTTTTTCCAAATTTCATAGCAGTGTTTTTATATTATTATTATTTATCAACCATGAAAAAACTTTTTATAAATTTGGCTCCCCTTTATGCTTTTTGACTTGCTGAATCCGAAAATGAACTTTAAAATACCACAGGACGTAAAGTTTTCTCGCATGTTTACTTTTCGTTATCTATGCATTGTAAGCGTATAATAATACCTGTTTTCAAGTTTTTAGGCAATCAGAGAGACCCTAATTACGAAAATATAGTTCAAAACATGTTGAAAACATTTCGAGAACTTAGATATAACAGGAGTGTGATGGTGCATTTATAACACTCGCATTTAAATTTTTTCCCTGACAATCTTGGAGCTGTAAGTGAGGAACAAGGGAAGCGCTTCTACCAAGATATAAAGGAGATGGAGAAACGGCATCAGGGTCGTTGGAATGTCAACATGATGGAAGATTACTGTTGGACCCTTCTACGAACAAGTCCAGAAGCATTATATAAAAAAAAAGCTACACTCGAACTTTTACCGTGAAGAGGTTGAGGAAATAGAAAACTTTAGATTAATAAGTAAAAAACTGTTCATATTCAAACTTACACTACCATTGTAATAATAAAATATTAAGTTTTTCAATTATACTCTGATAATAAATTACGTATCTTTAAATCTTAACTATATATTTTAATACTATCATACCTAACAAAAGATAAAGATTGCGAAAAATTGGTACTGGTAGAAACAAACTGATTGAAAATTTGGATTGAGCACACCAAAATATATAAGAAACAGGTTAAACTTTGAAAAAAGCTTTAAAAAATATTTATTGATTGGCCTGTGTTATTAATTACGCGGTAGAATAAGTTTTATACATTATATGCAAAATCTTGCTTGACAGTACACGTATTTCGTACTAAAACGTCCATACAAAAGTGCACATACATATATATGTACATATGTATATAATTTCAATTTTACATAAGCTCATAATGATAAACAAAATCAACTAAATCTATGGGATACGCACACTAAAATCTTAGCAGAGTATTACATATTAAAGGTCCAAGTACAATGTTATTAATGGTATTATTCGCTTTTATATTTTCCGAAAACTAATTACAAGAGGCTACGAATCTAGGGAAGTTTTAGCCTATTGTTTGTTCTTCGCATCAGACGGTCGTTTTATAATGCTCCGTATTTCAAATTCATTATTATTCCAAGCACGACACTGCCCGTACGACGTACTACATCCAAGAGCGATCCTAATCCTTGTATTTTAGATTCGTATATTCCAGCACCGATCTCAAGAAGAAAAAACATGCATATTTTAACGGATTTGCAGTATCCATTGTTATATCTACACGTTAAAACGCCAAGTGAAGTATATCGACTTAATACAACAAGAGGGAAGCATGCGCAGCATGAACTACTGTTCTCTATAAGGTAGTTTGCAATCGATTCATCAATTTGAATATTTTATGTAATTTTTAAATACGTTATGTTATAATATTTACTTATATGTTTTCTTAGAGAAATTTAGTTCAGAATTCCTTAAGAAGTAATGTAGAAATTTACACATAGCTTGCTGAAAGCTCCTTTATATATTCATTTAATTCATTCCACTAGTCTAACAAAAGATCATTACAAAATGTTAAATTTGATTTGAATAGGATTTCATCGTCGAATTATATTTGTACATTAGGTAATAATATTGTTATAAATTGCAGTAAAAGGGTCCGTAGTGCATTAGCATGTTGGTAACGCTTAAATGCACATCGCAATATTGAAGGTTCCATTAGGTCATAAAGTTCTTAATAAAGAACAGTCAAACACTGTATTAAATTAAACGAAATTTATATTATGCGCATTTCATTGTGAAGCAATGAACAAGACAATTTAGAATGAGAATTGAAACTATGTTCCAACGGATTATTCCAAGTAATAATAATGTAGTTTCTATCACTTATTATTTCTATCACTTAGCTAGGTCCTTAATTATCGATGTTTAAAAAATAAACGTGACACTGTTTAATATTTCAGACAAGAGTTCTATGCATACTTCATGAAGTGGGTAATGATAAACCGAGTAGACAAGCTATGCAAATCATTGTAGCAGGTAATAGTCTTTCACTATTAGTGGTTATCAATCAGAGATATATAGCGGAAATTTAATTAATTTCATCCGAGACAGATCGAAGTAACTCAAGTAATTAAAAAAATGTTGCTTCCAATTGATATTTCGCGTGCATATCCGGTTGTTGGAAGAATTTTCAGTTGCTCGAAGCGTCGATGAGACTTCTCTCATCTTCTGGAATGTGTTCGAATTGAAGTGGGTCCTATTGATGCACGTGACACTATTTGTACCTCTGTTATAGTAAAGTTCTTCTATGTGCGAAGATTGGACTAGTACTTTATGAGAGAATACCATTCCAATATCAACCATGGTTCACGAAACTCCGTGCTGGTGATTTTAATCTCGACAACGCTTCTCATCGGGGAGGCTCAATGTAGTTGATGACGGCAATATAAAGGCGTTGATCAAGTTAAATCAATTGCATGTGACACAAGACATTGTAGAAATGCCAAACATTCATCATTCAAGTGCTTACGACCACGTGTTTACCAGTGTAAAAAATTTGATGATGAATGTTTTTTTATAATTGCGGCTAATAAGAGTGTGTATGCTAACCATATGTATATGAAAAGCGCTTTGGCAATAGTTTTATGGGAATATTAAATAAATTAAATATATGTCAATGGGATTTACTATAAATGTAGGGAAATATGGAATTAAAATATAAAATTCGAAAATCGATCTAGAGAAAGACACCTTTAAATCTATTAATGTATGATAATTAGTAGCTTCATAGGAAAACAACTTTGAGTTTATACTCTTAAAATATACTGCTTATAGCCCTGAACTAACCTTCTTTATAGACTTATAGACCTAAACTAACCTTCCATTCATTAAAGTACAACATTTTTCACAAGATATACAGTAAAGTTAAGTTATTAAGTGCAGATATCAATTTCTTGAATCGCTGTAAAAGTAGAAATGTTTTCCCAAAATTTATTAAAGTAAAAGTTACATCAAATTGTAGAATGAACGAGAAAGTCATTTCATATGCGAAAATTAAATGGTTATAAATGGAAATGAAGTATCTGTACAGCAAAAGAAGTAGATTAGAACTAAAATTATATGAACTGCATTTAAAACTAACAAAAAATTTAAATCACTTTGAATTTCAAGACTGGTGTTGTTTTTAGAGGAAAATCGCGGAAATTACAAACCACAAATTAAATAAGAAAATGAAAGGTCTTAACAAGAAATTCAAAAATTTATGCCCACGATCAGACAAGGGTGTTAATATAAATCCTATAAAAGAAACACTAGTCGTCAATAATTCATCCTAGACTTTTAATCGAGGAGAAATAAACTTATTAAACAAAGGTTTAAAACATTGTTTGTCCAACCGTGACACCCCTAGCGAGGAGGTGATCGCAAGCATCGAAACGGCTATTAAATATTAATATTTAGAACCAAGTTCAAAAAATTTTATTAGAAAAGTGTGTAAGACTCAAATTAAACAGAACTTACAAGAACACAAACAAAAAGTAGGGCACCACGAATGGAACTTAATTAAGAGTCTCAGATCGAAAGACTGTTTTTATTTAAAAACAGATAAAGGAACAAGTTAGTAATTTTAGACAAAAGTGACTATTTTCAAAGAGTGAAAAACTTAATCTCAGAAGGGCCCTATGTTGAATGTACGAAAACTCCATTACCAAAAATGATCAGGGACACAAAAAACGCGTTAAAATGTTGTGCAAAGTTAATAACCCCGGATATAAATTATAGATTAGGTTTAAGTAATCCGTTGATCCCTAGACTATATTATTTACCTAAAATACACAAACTACGCAACTCAATGAGACCAATTGTCTCAGGGATCAACTCTCCTACTTACTTGATTTCAAAGTGATTAGTGAATGAATACAAAAATTTGCCCGAAAAACTTGAAAGCCGATCAGTCACTAACTCATCAGAATTTATTCAAAGGATTAAAGATTGTAAATTAGAAGAAAGGGAAATTTTAGAATCATCCGATGTAACGTCATTGTTTCCTTCGGTACCGATCCCAGAAACTTTAAAATATTTAGAAGAACTTCTTCACAAAAATAGATCGAACCAGAGAAAATAAAGGAATACTTGAGATTAACAAACCTTGGCATGTCCCAAAACTGTTTTCAATTTGAAGGGAAGTTTTATGAATAAAAACAGGGAACTGCAGTGGGCAACTGTCTTTCTCCATTCATAGCGGACTTATTTATGAGTAACTTTAAAATTGGATTAAAACATAAAGATAAATATTTTCCAAGAATCTGGATTAGGTATGTCGATGATATTTTCGCGATTTTCAATACACATAAATGCAACTTGGATGATTTCGTCAAACAGTTAAATTCAAAATTTCCGACAATTAAATTTCGAGTAGAAAAAGAAAACAATGACAAGTTCCCTTTTTTGAATACCTTAGTTATTAGGAATAATCTTAAAATAGAAACCAATGTCAATAGATTCATCACGGCGGACTTAAATCATAGCATGCAACAAAAGATGGTTTCGTTCAGTTCAATCGCTTGCTTAATTTACCACTAACAAAAGTAAGATACGAAAAAGAATTGAATTTTATTAAAAATATCGCGAGATACAATGGTTTTGATTCGGAGATAATCTATGGTTTAATTAGGAAGGCCAACATAAGAAAAACAATCCGGGATACCACATGCCTGTTACCTCAAAACAATCGGGACAAGCAGTTTGTTTGGACAATTGTATAAAACTTAACACAGCCAGATGGCTACATTGGAGTAGATTAAGTCCCGTCTTCTTTGTCACATGGAAAAGTGATTGTCCACTCAGTAATTAAAAAAAGTCAAAGGTAGGAAAGGAACCTCGCGGTTGGATTCGAGGACTAATTAATGGGATGAATCGTCCTTCCAGTAAGACACTAGTGCAAAGTTAAGATGGAACTTGGTTGACGTGTTAGCAGTTTATCAATTTATCTGACACATTAAAGTCAAGAATCTAGTCCATTAAATAATTAACATACAACTAAAGGTAGGACAAGAACTCTAAAGTAGACGTAGAAAAAAAGATAAAGACGAAACTTGGGCCACTATGTATTACGAAGATTTACAAATTACGTACCTCGCGATTGGATTAGAGTGTTAATTAATGAGACAGATCGTCCTTCCAGTAAGACGTTATTGTAAAGTCAAGATGGAACCTTGTCCACGTGTTTGCGGTTTATTAACTTATCTGATACAATCCAACTATAAATTGATAAATTAATCGATCGACATAGTATTTTTCCAAAACAATTATTAATAATTAATACCTTTACTTAAATAATTATGCACAATCTGCGTCCAAATTGAACATTTTACTGTGTGACAGACGACAAACTTCAACAGACAAACAGAACGAAGTTGGGTACTCGATAGAAAAGAAGGAAGCACCAAAGCCATTGCTTTTTAAGTTTATATTAGCATCACGAGAAAAAAGAGACAAGGGAAAAAGGCAAAGTACCGACTCATTATTACGGCAATTAATTATAAAATACTGGGAATAACTTCAAATAAATATTATGACAATAATAATACAAATCTAATAATTAAAATAAAAATGAAACATCAAAGAAATCTATAATCCTTCAATAGTATTGATTACTACCTTAGGCTCACAAATACGAGATAGCGGTAAGAGTAACAAAGAATAATAATTACGATCGCTTGTTAATAATGACAAGAAGTTAAACCAAAGTAAAGGAAGCAAAGTCGTAACCAAGGCTAATTCTAAAAAGATATGAAATATGAAATACAAAATATAAGTGAATTTGTTAAAAATACGAAAAATCCTCAAAATATGAACACAAAACAAATTGTAAATGTAACGATGTTAATGAATGCAGTCAGTATTGGACACAAGTAATAGGTAGGATCCTAAATGGATATTAGAGTGAGTAAAAATTGATATGGGATCATGTAAAACATGAAAGAAAAATTAAATTACTATAAATTTCAAACTAACTAATATATAAATGAAAAGTTAATGAAATGTAAATAATGTATATCAACGAATATAAAAGGGACACAACAATGTGTAAAAACAAATGAGTAGCAATAATCATGTAATAACAAGAGAGTTAGAGAGAGAATGGGGAAACCAAAAGTATCAAATTTCTGTATTATATGTTCACATACAGTCTAGTATATTAAATGCTTTAGAAAAATCCTGAAGATAGTATCAACATTTACTGTCAATTGGCCCATTTTACAAATTTGAGAAACTTTTAATAGGCGATATAAAAGCATTATATAGAAAATCGAAATTTACAGGTCTAGATTTGAACACAAATTTTACTTTCATATATTTGGAAAACATAAGATAAATTGCATAAATATTTATTTTAACTCCATTTTAGTTTTGAAATAGTGTTCTAAATAGGCACATATGTACATTATTAGAATGCGTAACCAATACAGATACATTATTGGGTAGCGTCATAAAAGTAATTGAATTGTAAACACAGATACTTAGAAGTGGTAAAATTTACTTTTACGTATTTAAAAGTAGATTTTTCGTGGTAGGTACAATTTATTTGTGCAAAATTATGACAAACATGTAACGAAAGCTGTTCTTTCTCTATGGAAAATCCATCATACAATAATAAGTATATATAATGTTTAAATGCGTTATAAAAAAGCAACAAAAGGTTTCTATATTTAAAACTATTTTAAATATAATCCTTTAGTTAATAGAAAATCTTGGAAATTAAACAATTCTAAATAACTGGAACAATAATGAAAGCATTTGAATGCAATAGAACATCTATCTAGAAAACCTGATTTTTTTTAAAAAATAAAATTCACATGAAATTTAGTATAGATTTGAACACAAATTTTACAACTATATGATATATTTGTTTCGGTATTTGATCAAACGTCAAACGTAATTTGATTGACCGCTTGAATTCCTTTCGGTGTCGATACAGGTTTTTACGGTGTCTTACAACTTTCTATTTTCTTTCAAGGCTTTTTCAATATTTCCTTTTAAAATGTTTGAATTTGAATTTGGTGACGAGTAAACAATAGATTTAAGAATATACCATACATTTCCAATTAGATTAAAGTTCGGTGAATTTACAGACCAAGACAATACCTGTATATTGAAATCGCGAGAAACATTCTGGACAGATTTCGCCGTATTGCAGTCTCATCTTGCATAAACGTGAAAGAATTTTCCTCTGTATCTAGTGACCTAACAAAGGGCGTCAGAACAATTTATATTATATTTTTGTCTTGTTACTGGTTCATTGGCCCCTTCAACAAAGTACAGAGGTCCTGTTCCAGATCCAATAGTGCGTGACCATACATATTCTCTTTATAACGTTCCGTAGGTGGTCTCACAAATTTTATTCTGTAACCACCTCGAGTCGTAACTCGTCATTGAATATGGCTTATGTTTGAGAAAAAATAAACAACAGTGATTAGCACGTAAATATAAGAAAATATTTTAAAAATATTTGCGATATAATTTTATACAAAGAACTTTATCCATTCTCCAACAGTGAAATGTTGATGCATTTTAACCTACAGTAGATGTTTTTTCTTTATTGTTTCGGTTAAACCCGATTTTCACGCAGGTCGGAGAAATTTTAATCCAGCAGTGTACAATCAAGTACACAAGGTCCGCTTTCATACCTTTATATTAAACGTCAAAGCAACGTTAATATTTACAAAGCAACGTTATTAATTTTTCTGTTCTGCCTTTCGGTGGTTTTGCGCGACCGATGACAATGTTTTCGACCACTTCATGTTAAAGGCAAATTTTCGTTGCTAAATAATACAATTTTTGCCAATATTCGGCGTGAAACTTTTATTTTTCCAGCAATTAATACAAGTTAACTATTTCCGAATAAAGCAATGCCCACGATAATCGTTTTTACTCAATTCCAGAGCTCGTCAAGCAATTCTAGGTGCGTTGTTCGTTACTTTGTTGTTTGCATGTTGATAGATGCTTTGTTCTATTGCATTTAAAGCGAAAAAAGCGCTTTCACTTTTATTCGAGAGATGGACATATAGTTTCTCTTTCATAATTTTGTGTTATAGTTTTGATTGTGACAACCACCAGAATTGCCGACGAAGCCAGACTATTTGACGAATTTTAGAATTGGTAGAAACAATCATCGAGATCATTTTGACAGTAATTAATTTGTAATTATTTTTATTTGAATAATTTTTCATCATTTTTTCAGTGCTACAATGGGCAAACATTTTGTACTACTAGATAAAATATTGAAACAAGTTAAAGCATAATAATTTGCATTAAATTTAAATATTCTGATTTCTATTTTTATGATAAAAAATTTGTTGAATGTGTTTGCCGTTACCCTCTATGCGGTACTTGTAGCGTATACGAAGTTTGTTACATATGTTTGTTAAAATAGGCTGTTGCATTCTTTTGAAGTAAGTTACAATCTGTTGTGGGGTTTGCTAATGATTATTGATTGATTCTCTGGAAAAACGAATTCTATTAGCACATCTTAAATGTAAACATTAGGAGGAGTAAGATCAGGTGAATGAACAAGACATGGAAATTACGGAAAACTACGCAGCACCAAAATTCTCATGACGTGTGTACATTAAGGGATTCTCTTACCTTGTGACATGTAGCCTCATTCTATAGTTGAGTATCTAGTAGACCTTTAACGGGACATAATATTGACAGATTTTTCAGAAATTGTGTTAGAATCTATTCTCTATACCTCAACTAATTTATAGCAACAACATTTATGTTTTTGTCTTCAATAATACATGACCCAGAATGTTTTTAGAAGAAACTGTCGTTCAAATTGTTTCGCACTCACTAGGAAGTAATTCCTCCACGATTACGCTTGATCATTCAAATACGAAAAATCTAACATAAGCGAGACCATAGAAAACGATAAAGGAAAAACAGAAAAAAGTGAGAAATCCGTGGTTTGCGTTGAACTGCAGGAGTTGCCGAAAATTCTATGACCAAACAGGCCATTGTTTCAACACTAGAATTAAAGAACGAATAAGGTCCTTTCATAACAATAAAATAAATATTTCTTAGAATTTAAACAATGTTTCTATGCTAACTTTGAAATTTTAAACAAAAGTATCTTAATAAATAACCTAGAATCTTTAGAAATTAATAAATTTAAAACACAGACGTATTAAATAACCAATAAGCGATATTTAACTCTACACTTGTAAACTTATTCATTATGAGCTTAGACTATCTTCACCAAGTCTCTAATATGAATACGTATAGAATATCTAGCCTCTAAGTGTCTGAGTTTTTAGTATTGTGTACTTGATAAAGCGATTATTTGTGCGAAATATGTATTTTTACTAATTTGTTATTAATATATTTTGGAAATTCAGACAAGTATATAGTTCAAACTGTTTCTGTACATTTTATTAAAAAAAAAAAACATTAGTTATAATATATATAATTGGAAGTAACATTGAATCATCGTAAGCCATTGCTGGCATTGAAGTGTAATGTACAGCTCTGACAAGCTTATTTACATTATTAAAATATTGTCCAATATATGTATATCTTCTCGACATTCGATACTGGTCAACCAGCATCCTAACATAAGGTCTTATGCTAACTTCATGTTAGGACGCTTTCAGTGAGTTTAAATTTTTCGATGACTTAATAAATCTTAGTTAGTTGGCGCTGGCTTGTAAAACTTTCCTCTAAATTTATTGGTAAACATTAACAAAATTGGTAATTTTGATGGAGTCTATGGTTGATTAATTTCATCACTGAAAGTTGATATTTAACCTTTTTCCACATTAATTCCACATATAGTGTGCGTTTTGACTTTCAACGGTACAGATCGTGTGCGGAATTTGTTTTTGTACGGGTATTTTGCCGTAGTCTTCCAGGTGCGACGTTTGTTGCAACTTAATTGTCAAAATACGTATATAGAACACGAAAATTAATGTGAAATGGGGTTATATATCAGCCTTCAGTGATTAAATTAACAAAATTGTTTCATTTCATCGGTCAGTTCCGTGAGAGTGAATATTATGCTCGAGTATAATAAATATTTTTTTGCATCGTTATTACTGTTTCATATTGTTTTGATATTACGTACGAATAAACATACTGTTAAGTTTCCATAGCAATCATTGATACGATGCGTTTATACTTCATACATGTCTAAATCACGGTGTTCTTAATTTTGGTACATGAGATAATTAATATTTTTCTTAACAAGCAGTATATTGTGTACGAATTAGAATTTGCATTATGATAATTAAAATTTTGAATAAAATAATTTAATTTAAGAAATACTCGGCATATCTTCCCATAAGATTTGCTCTTAAATCCAATAAAACGGTTCACTGAACTGTGATATTCACATCCACTTAGGCAAACTGCAATTCCCATTTCTAATATTTAAATCCAGGTCATAGAACGTATCGTTACTAAGGAACAATGTTGATGCACTACTAAGATATGAAATGTTCTACTCAGTAAATTTACATTTGCGAAGATTAAATTGCAGTGCAAATGTAACCAGCTACTATATATTCTCCCTGTAAAATAACAGCCTGAAGTACGTAATATTATTGCCTTTATTTCGATCATAATAGCGTCAAAATTACTTTCGAGAGTGGAACAACAGAATTTAAAATATCAAAGAGCGGTGCAGCTTTTGTACACAATATCCAATTTTGAATGGTAAAGAAGTACTTCACGTTAAGCCGTCTAAACGTGGATACTTACTCCTGAATAAAATATGCAGCAATTTATGTTAAGAAAGTTTTCGTAGCATCGAAGAAAATAAAATAGACTAACCAGCAATATCAGTTATTTTAAAAAGTTAATTTTGTTAATTACACATTATACAAGGTGACTGATTGAAACCGATCGCTCTGTACTGCTTTATTTTTTTAATAATTTTACAGTATGTGTGATGGTTTATGTTCTATTCAAAGAAAATATTTTCTTAATGATTAAATCGGAAGTCGCTACCAACTCGTTTGTTTTACATGAAAGGTTGCACTTTTTATGGTGTAAAATACGTAAAATGTAAATTGCGTCCCATATCAACATTTTTAGATAAATTGCGTTCCACCATTTGCGCTGAAAGTATGTAAGTTGCGTCCCAACCTGACAGATAGAATGCCTAAATTGCGCCACGATTACTTGCTTTAGTTTTTGTCAGTATTTATCGACGTGCACTTGTAATATAATTAAAATATAAACAATTTAGTTAAACAGACAAGGACTATGGCAATTTAATAATCGGCGAACACTTCGGTTACTTTGTCATACTGTAAAAATGTAAGTCAAAAAAACGCTCTAGAAAATCGGCTTTATCAGGTTTCGATTTGTGTTTCCTCGAAAGATCGACAAATTACATTTTTCGCGCCGACTTTGACTCAGATGGAAACGACAATCCCTAATAGTTGTTGGCAATAAAACTATATGCATTGGTTTTCCAAAGCCCATAAATATGTTCACAAATTTCAGCCCTGCACTCAAGTACTTAATGACCATATACTCAAAGCATTTGGTGTGTCTCTTTTGTTTTTTGTCAGGAAGGAGAAAAAACGCAAGAGATACATAGGCATTCTTATGCAGGCCGGGAAAGTAAATAACTGATAAAAATGCTTAGGACTTTTGAAGGCGCCATCTACGTAAACTTTGATTGTACGGCATAGTGCTTCTAGATTTTTTTCGTACAAAATCCTACAATTTACTCCTGATCATTGACATCTGTTACAAAACCTTCACCAGTATTGGTTTTCATTTCCATATTTGCTACAACATGACAAATTTGTTCAACTGATTTAGCAAATTTACACATAGAAAATCGTACATTACGCATATTTCTAAATCTGATTTTTCCATTGCCTTTCTATCACCTTCCTTCAAAGCTAAATGACTTAACTTAGCTGGTCTTGCAAATATATCTTCAGTGGCTTTGCGTTTTAAAATATTACTTAACACTTTATGTTCTATTTGGCTTTCCTCCATTTTGCCATGGTTGTGGGAAGAAGATCCTTTTTCCTAGCTTGAGGAATGATTTACACACAAAATGTTTAACGTTCAATTTCATTTGCTAAACATTTGTGGAATCGATACAAATCCCTCTATTACAAATAGATGTTTACACGTTCCACTTGCTGCAATTTCCATGACTGCACTTTTAATAACTTTTTCACAATTTTTCACAATTTTGGGTTATACAGTATACGTTCAGAACCAGCAGAATCGTTCTGAATCGAAAAATGTGTTATATATAATTGCCCTCATTTTAAACACGCTAGGGTTAATCCAATCCTCTCATTAATGTGGGCGGTGAATTTGAAAGCATAAGTAAATATAAGTAATTTTATGAAAATGTGATTACTGCACTCATGTAGTATAGATACATGAGACGCAATTTACGTACAATTTTTGAAAACCTTCGGACGCATTTTTATCCAATACTAATTAAGACAGTTGGGACGCAACTTATACTGACCCATTTGAATTAAACAAGATAGAAAGATACTAAGATTTTCTTAAGCTCTTACTAAACCAAAATTCTACAATTTTTAGAAATATTTCAATTTATTCGAAAATATTTGATTTTATATTATTATTATTATTTATTATATTATAGCTATTTTGATACCAGAAATTATATTATTTTCAGTATAAGAAGACCCCTCAAGCGCTACTCAGATGCTCTTATTTTCGACAAATCTTATACAGAATCTTCATAAAGTAGTTTCTAGAAATTGCAACCTCAGCCACGAAAACGTTTTCCAAATACAATGTCACATATATTTTTGTCATATTAGAATGCACAATCTACTTCTACATGAACACGTGATAGCACTCCCTATATAAAATCTTCAATTTTTTTCGTGTTATAATATATACGATATATAAAATTTTTTGTTGATTTTGGTAGAATAAACTAAAATTTACAGTAATTAGTAGCTACGGAAATAACAGATAATATCAAAATTATTTAGTCAGATGCATATCCTTCCGTAAAATTATAAATAATGAGATTTTAGAACTTGTTTTATGTATCAGAATTTTATAAGATTATTTACAAAAGTCGTCATGTTGGAAATGAAAGAAATCTTTATCTACCAATATGAACAAGAAAAAAATTTTAGCCAGCGAAATCAAACACTGTACGATTCAGTAGTGTGAACTTATTACAGGTGAAGAAGTAAAAGAACAAGCAAAATTTTAATAGAACAAATTAACATTCAAAATTTGCAAATAACCTATAAAGTTGTAAAAATAAAAAATTAATCATTTATAAATCGCCGATATGACCTCCGTTTTGCCGTAAACACTTGAAATTTCTCGAATGAACTCCTTTTGTGCATGCGTCTTTCATTAGAGGATGAACTATCTGTACAGTATGAATAATAATGCATCTTATGTATTTTAGAAATTTCTTGCACAGCATAATACGATAAATTTAGATCTTCCACTGAAGATTTTATTGAGCCATGAGGACTGATATGAGAACTGTTAGAAGATTTATTCGCTTCTTTATGTACGATAGATTCGATCATGGCCTGCTAGATATCACATTCCACAATCATGGAAAGTCTGATTCTATTCGTCTAAATTGTTGGTTACTTTTGGCAATAAATGAGTACATCTCTAATTAAGTATACGACAAGTTCTGTCAACAATTTTATAACATTCTCCATGAATTTAAACTGAGTTCGAAAGATCCAGATTTCAGTATTTTTGTTTCCTATTTTGGGTAGTACAATTAAACCACCAAACAAAAATCGTAAACTCGAATTGATTACTTTATTTTTGACATTATCTGTCATTTTCACTGTCTTCTAATGATAATTGAAATTTATAGTTTATTTTGCCAGAATCATCAAAAGACTATAATACGATTGATGATAGATACAGGGAATATTATTATGTGTTGATGTGGAAGTAAATTTTGCATTCGAATTTAAACAAAAATATGGGGCATTTATGAACAGACTAAATAAGGTTCGCCAAAAACAAAAGCATCAAAGTAAAGGGGAAACATAAGAAAGTCTTCCTAAAATATCTTGTAGAATTCAAATATGCAATAAAAGTAATCTTTCCATTTGAAATATGAGTTTTTAGCAAATTCCGGCTCAAGTGAAAATGCAATCATGATGAATATATTTTCTTCTAGTAGAATGTGAGCCCATATGCTTACCCTAAAATTTTTAGAAGAAAGTAAAGTATTTTTCCTAATATATCTAACGAACGGTTTCAATCATCTTGTATATATTTTTTTACATATATATTATTATAAAACTCTGTAATACGTATTGCTTTGATTTTCTAGCATTATCATGTATCGTATCACTGACCATTTGAATGAAGTTGTTTCTACGCCTTAAATGACGTCACAAGGTTGTTGTAAGTGCGTTAGTTCTATAACTCGGCTCTATTTGCTTATATTCCAAATTGCAAGTCGATAACAAAACGTTTCCTGCGATCTCGAATTCGCGAAAATATAAGCGGTTGTTACTGTGCAGCGTGCTTTTCGATGGCGATTCGACATTACACCGCCCTCTCCGAAGAACAAACAACGACAGTTTCAACAGCTTACGGAGAGTGAGTATCAGTGTAAAGAAGAAGTCCAGGCCGAACGTGAGTTTAGGTACAACAAATATAAAAAATCCGTGTAACGTTTGTTGGTAATCCGAGACAGTCCAGATCAATTAATTTTTCAACAAAAAAGAAATCGTCTCATTAGAATATCATTATTCGAACTTTTTTGAATAAAGTGACGTTGTGATTTTTTTGTGGGAAGGTATGTGTGTTTACCCATCACCCACTAACCCGGATAATCTTGAACATTGAATAACAACAGAGGTCGACTCAGTAGACCATGAAATGCTACTACATGTCTACGAGGAATCCTATAATCGCTCCACAGGTAGTGACCACATTGAAAACTCATAAGGCATAGAACTTCATTATGTATAAAACACTTGTGATTTGTTTGGATGTACTACATTTCCTGAATAAAATATCGTGATATGAAATCGGTTCATTCTTTTAGAATAACTCTGTACATTTATCTTAAGTAATTATTCTAAAGGTATAAAATATAAATAATATCTAGTTGGTAATATGCAGATTCACGCAAAAATTTGTCATGGGTTGGTGCAGCTGCATAATATCCATTTTTATAAAATGGAATTACATTAATTAAGGGACATATTAATGTAATTAAGTAAACTTCAAACATTAGTCGTAGATAAAACGCAGGGTCTGTATATTAAATGTTACAATAGATCATACAATATAAAGAGATGACGAACATGCAATACTTTTACTTATTATATATAAGGTACAATTTTAATATTATACAATACAAATGTATATACACACATTTAAGTCAATTAAATTAATTAATAATCCATAGCAATATAGAACATTAGAATGAAATTCAAAATATAGGATAATCGCGAAGTCTTGACGTATATTTAAAACTGATGGCGTAAATTCATTTTTGTAAGCGCTGGAGTCATTTGCAAACACCTACATATATGCTATGCCATATGATAGTTCTAACTTTCTAGTAGAAAATAAAACAGCTTTGGTTTAGTGTCGGAAGGCCAAATATACATTTTCTTCATATTCTGTAGTCTTTTACTTTCTCTAAGGGACGCTCGTAAAAATATACGATTATGCTGATAGTCAGGTAAGTGTACTTAGCTTAATGACGACAAAATGTAGGCATCGATCCAGAGATTGCATAAACGTTAAACGTCCATCACTCAACTGTTCAGGACCATTTGAACACATCAGCTAGCTTGATATTTGGGCTTCTCATTGTGATCCTTTTTTAAAGCGATTGATGACTGATGAAGAAAAGTGAAGTGAATTATATATAATAATGTGATACGAAAATGGTCTCGGTCCCGACCTGAAAATTTATTTTAAACGTCACATAAAGCTAACATTCACTTGAAGAAGGTTATGTTGTCAGTGTAACGGTATTTGAAAGGCGTCTTGTTTTATACAGCTTCTGTCAAGAGGAACAATTAATGCAAAAGAGGCGTGTATCAAGTACTCAGACGAGGCAATCCATTTTATACAATATTTTTGACCCTTCAGTCAGCGAGAGATGTATAATCCAAAACAAATGTATTTTGGTAAATGATAAGGCATACAATTAATCTAAATTAAATTAAAAATAAAATAGGTCCATGTATGCTACCCTGAAGAACTTCAGCTGTTACTTCGAACTGTCTTGAATATAGAAGTTCCACATTGTAGTTATACCTTTTGTCGTCTATTTTCAAGTAGTTCTTAAACAATTCAATACTCTCTTGCATCTCGTACATGTATATAGCTTGTCAATTTCGTTATATACGCCATCAATAGCTTCAGTAAGGTTAATTAATATATAGTCCAAGTGATTCTGTTCATTCTCAAAACCAGTTGATATTTCATTTAGGTATTAGTAAATTGCGGTTTTGTAGATCTATTTTGCCCAAACCCATGTTAATTATGTAATTAATATGCATTAGTATACATTGCTTTCTAGGTATTTTACTAGGTCTTTCAATATCATAATCTCCAACAATTTATAAACTGAAAATAACAGGTTTATCGGTCTATAGTTTTCTGCTATTTCTTGACCTTTCTTGTTTATGAGAATTGCTTTAATCTTTCTGGGAAAACTCGTGTTGAGATCGATCAATTAAATATTGGCTCCAAAAGTTCTGCTACACATTCAATAATTCTCTTTAACAGGAAATTAGAGATTTCATTACTATGCGATTTCTTATTACTGAATTTTGTCGCTATTGTAATGATTTCCTCCTTAGTAATTAGTTGGAAATCCAAAGAGGCAATATCAATTACTTCTTGAAGTTCAGTCAGTGCCTGTAACATCTGTTACTTATCTGTTGTATGGCTCCTACTTCATATGAAAAACTCGTTAAAAATATTCGCCACTTCATCCTTCTTGCTCTATTATTAATTACCGCCCATACTGTTTTAGTCATATTATCAAACCGATTAATGCGTGTCATTAATTATTTTAGTTAATAAATATTAAACAGAAAATTATCATACACTCCCCTATCTTTATATATTTATGTATGTATGAACATACGTCTGTAGAATACACTCACCTGAAATGGCAACCATAAAGCAAGAAACATGCCGGTTGTAATTGCCAGCGCCAGACCATATCGAGGAGGTCCCGATAGGCCGGCGCCGTGTTGTAACGAATGTCGTACTTCCAATATTGCCCTAGCATGTCCTCTGGCTACAAAATAAATGTAACCGTAGCAAATTAGAAGGATCAACGCACCGGGACCGTAGACAGCACAAAACATGAACAACTGGATAGGTCTTGCGACTAATAATCCAAAAGAACAATCACCGGCTCTGAAACAATGGAAAAATAAAATACTAAATAAAACAATTACGTGCTAAATTTCTTTATATATAGTACACATGTAAGGAAATTTAAAATAGAAAGTAATTTTATAAAGAGAATTTAAATGTATTATTTTAACATGAATTTTATTTGATTTATATCCGAGTGGATATCACAGTATTCAAACTGAATGTATGTGTGTATATATTCAGATAAAAAATACGTCATGTATATTAGAATGTAAATGTAATAAAATACACTTAACTTTATTGTCTGGTATTTCCAATTATGCATTACGGAAAAACTAATGCGTCAGTAAATTATTGCTTACTACGTTACAATGTTTCGAATAATAATAATAATCATCTTTAGACCTTATTATAACCAGTAACTCTAAAAGGAGTATTGACACAATTTCATGTCACTCAGTCCTTAGCCATATCTACGAACAAGGAGAAATGGGGGGTAATGAAAAGTTTGCGATAAATATTTGTAGACATCACTATAGTATTGTTATAAATTCATAAAGCAGATATAGCCGACTAAGAGCTTAGTGGTAAGTTACTGGTTTATCGCGTCCGGGGTTTCGGGAACAAATCCGACAGCTTACCGTCCGGAAAAGTTCCCCCTTCTCGATTATGTGAATGCCGACGGCCAGAGATTTTAAGTGGCACCACGAGTGCCGACGTGGTACCACCAGAAATGGTCTGCCAATACTCCTTGTAATTGGCGTTAAGCTGTAGTACTTTGACAGATTTCATTCTCATACATATATTGTGTCTGTTATAGCAATCACTATTTCATATACTAGAGTCGGTGATTGAAATAATTACCAACCCTATATTTAAAAGAAAAGACATAGGAACCTATTGATCTAATTACGTAACCTTTTTATTTATGAGTATTGCAAACAAGCGAAGCATAATGCCTATACAATTCACACGACAGTAGGTTGACACGGTATATCTTAATCCATTCCTAGCCATTGTACCTACTTGAGTACAGAAAAAAGGCAATTTAAATATGCATTAATTTTACGAGAAGTGAAATTACGCAACGTTTCTTTTGGTTTTGCATTCAACATAATGTGTTAAAAAAGCACACAACAACAAAGTGTTTAGAAATAGTACCGTTACTGTATATTTTGTTTAGTTTAAATACCGTCGATTTTTCAAATATTAGCTAGGTCAGTGATTATTCAGCTGCGTGGAGTAAAACCCGTTATATTATAATAAATGTTTGTCATAGTTTTGCATAGGGGAATAACTGTGGTTCCAATTTATAAAAAGGTGAAAGATAAAAAACTAATTGGAGCGACGCTGGGTGAGTAGAAAATTCTTCTTTGGATCAAGCTTTCAATCAAGTTTGACGTCAGGGTTTGGTATATAAATTAGAAAATAATTGTCACATAAAATTCTTTATTTCTGCGTTTTGAATAACACTTTATGGAATCAAACTTGGTGAAGAACAGTTTGAACAACAACTCCTCGGACGTAACACAGAGTAGCTGTCTATACTTTCTGTACCCTAACGATATTCCATAAAGCGAAATAGTAGTCATGGACAGAATATTTTCCAATAAAATATCTTTTCACTACTGGTCAAGACATCCAGTTAGCTACATACAAACAATTTACAAACAATCATCAACAATATCACCAGTTGGATGAGGAAATGGGCTCATAAAATTAAATGAGGGAAGATACTCACGTCAATTTCACCAGTAGGAAATATTACAAAGCATCAGCAATAGTCAACCTGTAAGCAATCAATCCCACATGTTAACGAAGTATGTGGGCATCATTTTAAATAATAAGCAAAGTTCAAATTCAAAAACTTAAGATTAGAAGTTAATATCAATCGATCGATTTCTGCAGTTTTTGTCACTTTTAAAATAACAGTTGGTGTAAATTAAATTTATAGACTAGTGTCATTCGCTGAAATTAAAAGCACATTATATTATAATTAAAAAATAGAATAGTGTTCCAGTGTCCATTTTCTTATATTACATGCTTTTAAAATTGATTTCTTTATCGTATATACCATATAAAGAAACTATTTATTTAATTTATTTTTTGAAACTGAGAATATACGTGAACGTAATTCAAATTGAAATTAAATACCACAACGCATGTACTTCGCTTATTCTTATAAAAAAAACCATTTTTGGATAGATTTAAATCTCGATGCTGTTAATTACACAGGCATGATTCTTAACGTTCTGCAACCATTATACGGTTTAGTATACAGCAAGAGAAAACTCGTCGCGTAACGTGTGCGGAATATTAATGTCTACTTCTACTAACAGGAAAGTTCATTATCTGCTTGTGCACATTATTACGTTGGTGTTGTTAATATACATACCAGTGTGGATAAGTTTTTCTTTTTCTAGTGCACTTCATAGCATTTTCATTCCTCATTCTTCTTCAATACAACCCAATATGTTTTTTTTGCAAAGGAAAAATGAAATAGAGAAATTAATTCCGTCTAATGTTAATAAACACATTTCGCATTACATACTTTAACCTAAAGGCAAACTCTAGCGTTGCTACATTAACTATATTGGCTTCTACATTACAATGAAATAATTATGTTACAGTACAGTTATTATATTTCATTTATATCTTATTATTTAATATAAAAAAAATAAACTTTTCATTCATTTTTTCCCATTCAAAAAAGCTGGGTTAGCAGATCGAATTTTAAAATTAAACAAAATTTACTACGTATTACCATAGTGTTAAATTCTATGCAGAGTTTCAATAAAAACTTATTATTTCATGAGCATATATTTACCTTTTAATCTTCTAAAAAGGTTCAATGTCTAAGAGATTAGGCATTTTTAGAATAAATAACACAATTTTAATTTGGTAGACACTTTTTTTATAAAGAAAAGTCCATGCAAATAATTTTCCATTGGTCACCATCAAGAATTTGACCTATTTTCTGCGATATCATTGCCAAATTGATTGTAGTAGACCTTTGTATTATGTATTTTAAGAATCAAAATTTTTATTCATTCTAATAATAATGCTCAAGAAGTGAAATATATTTAAATTTGTATATCGAACGGTAATTACAGTACCACCAAATTTTTAATAGAATAGAAAGTCAATTTAGGCAGAAATGAAGACTTTTGTTTTCGGTTACAACACAGATAATAATCGCGTAGTACGGAAGATGATGTTTTGACACTTTAGGAAATATCAATGGAATTTTAATTTAAGTAAACGCTAACGATAAACGCTAATTTCATATTTTGTAAGTTAGTAATAAATATAATAACGTTTCGTTTTTAAATGTCTAATATAAACTTTTAACCGTAACATGTAACGTAAAAATTGTTCTGAAGATGTGCAATTAAGCTCTTCGTCTATTTTACTGATCCTTTGAAATAAATTATTATTTAAATCAGTACAAATTTTTAATTTAAAACGAGGTGTTGATTATAATACTGTTGATTTCAAATCTTTAAAATGCTCAAATTAAAAGTTAGTATAATTGATGTAAAGGCTAAACTTCTAAAATTTTTACATGAAAATGTCTACTTTCTTAGAGCTTCTTAAGGATTTAAAAACCAATGGAAAAAATAGTAGCAAATACACATTTTATAGGACATTTTATGCCCAAGATCGGTCACAAGGGGTTGGCTTTCTAAGGAATTTTGGATAGCTCTCATAAAAGTCTGCACGCCATTTAGTGTAGGTATGCAGGTAAATTGTTAAGTAATTTACAAAAGGAACAGAAAATGGAGTAAATTTGGAAATCGCTTTGAATAGTTCTATTAGACCTACTTAATTGCAAAGTCTCATTTAAGTCCCTACATCTGGGTTGGAGGATTAATAATATTTATTTTAACATTTAAAAGCAAATGCTCGATATGGTGTTATATAACTGATTTTGGAATTTTTTTAGGAAACCACTATTATAGTAAAAGATTGCTTCGCAAGCTATTACTTTTATATCAAATGGTAAAGTACTTCAATTAAATGCAATACTTGTTTCTGCAATGTTATGTCTTGAATAAAAGCAGGTGTTTAAAATGAAGTTATAAATTTACTTGTGCAAAAGCTTCTTTAGTACAAGGAAAGCTCACTTCTGCAAACGGCAAACTAATGCAATGAATATATAAAGTAGTGAGAGAAAAGTACGCTTTAACTGTCACTGAGAACATATTACCTGTGGACCAAGTACACAGTGAAGCGTAAATATAAATGGATAAAATTTGCCAAATAAAGCATCGTTAATTGAAAGTACAGCTTTGCAACTCTAACTTCATTTCATTCGGGGTTTAACGACAGTTATGTTTGTTGGCAAGTGTTACGTTAATCTGTTTTGAGTAACTTGTGCGCTGATCGGGTCGGAAGATTCATTTCATAACTGCGATTCTTTTATTTTTAAAGAATAAGATACTATATTATTCACACTATAAAATAAAGATATTTACATAAAAGATCAAATATACTTCAGTATTTTTTGGTTTTAGTAACCGCGGGACACACTATACATATATTTACATTGTAAACAGATACTAGTCCCTAATCTGGAACGTCCGCGGTCGTGGTCAACGCTATCTGCTTCTGGGCTTCCGGACTAGAACCGCGTCACTTGTATATCTGCCGACGTTTCATACCCATTTGTATGGGACATCTTCAGGGCTCAACTACTGCACTGAAAGTGTTTCAGTGCAGTAGTTAATGTAGCATGTCTCTGCTGGGCTCCACGGTTACCGGATTTGGCAACCTGTGACTTCTTCGTGTGGGGTGTCGTTAAAGACAACGTTTATGTACCACCACTCCCACAGAACTTGGAAGAGTTGAAGAACCGGATCCCTACTGCCATAACATCAGTGACGAAGGAGATGCTTGCCCGAGCATGGGAGGAATTCGAGTATCGATGTGATATTGTTTGTGTCGCTGATGGAGGACATATTGAACATCTGTAATCTGAACTTGAGAGGTTCGTAAATATGTGTGTAAAGTTTCATATTCGTATGTCTTAAAGTTTAATAAATATATGCATTCGAAATACGTATATTCTTTTTGAAACACCCTGTATAATAATTTTCTGCCAAAAAACTTGTTTTCTTTTCTAGACTCACTAATATTAATTACTAACTATTGAAATCAGTTCTAACAGTTTAATGAATTTTACACATGAAAAGTATTGTTATATGGTAGTTACGTCTCTTCTGTACGATTCTGTACTTCATACGATCTTAAAAAACCGCCGTCATAATTTTAAATAGAATGAATTAAATAAAGGTAAAAACCTTTTAGACACGTTTCTTAGGTTTTTATGACAGTGACAACAAATGAACTGAGATGATTAATATATTTCAAACCGTTAGTTTTACCTCTTAGGTTTTAAGTTTACCAAGTATAATATATTTACATAATTATAAGAAGAAATTCATTGGAATACTTTCTTTCGTGTTATAGAAATTACTAAAATAAATGCTAATTGTTCTATAGTCTGCAAATTCTTGGACAGGTTATTCGAAAAACTTGCGTATGTATGCGTATTAGTATTTTTTAATTTAAAATAAATTTCAATTAATTAAAAGTTATGCAACAGATGGGACAAAATACCTACCTAACATATTAGCAATATTATTTTTGTTTTGGCTGAAAATAATAGTTTAAATATTAAAACTAATTTTCAAAAGTATAACTCAATGAAATTTTATGTAAGTGAATACAAAATGACCTCCAGGAATTTTTATTTTATATACACATTATGTAAATATACCGGAACTTATTATTTAGTAAAAAAGCAGTCGCAAATTGGTTGTGTTGTATGGTAGCCTGCAAAATCTTTGAATACGGAAATATTAAATGCTATGTACTATGCATGTTCTAAGGGGCATATACTCGCAGTATCAGTCGCTGGAGGGTTTGTCGTTGTCATATTGGACTTTTTATTATGTGAAACCGGGTCACTAGAATTTTAGTCTATTCAAATCTTTTAAAGTATTCTTTTTATTATCAGTGAATATGAAATAATTACTATATAATTTATAAAGAATAATGATACAATTTTATATGTGTATATATATATATATATATATATATATGTATATATATATATATATATATATATATATATATATATATATATATATATATTAGTAATTTTCAGTAATTCTAATAAAATTATATTATTTTCTAATTAATATTGATTGGGCTCAATAGTTAAGAGAGCGTAATCTCAGTGTTAAGAATGAATTAAATAATCATTAGAAAATAATGGCCTAGTTTATTAACAATAAAACTTGTGCTATAAGAAAATTCGCAACATTAATCAAAATAAATTTCTCAAAGATTCACCTAAATTAAATACATAAATCATACGCATACTTTAATTCAAATAACCGAATATCTACACTGAAAAAAACGAATTTCTTAATTTAGCAAACCTTCCTATGCTTTTGTTTTCATAAGTTAACTTAACCAATAGATAATTAAATGAACATAAAGCGTTGCATAGAGAAGACATTTATTAATTATTTTACTGCAATGAAGAAGTTACAGATGTTCACTGAACTAAATTGTGAGAATTTCAAAACAAGGAACAAATGCTTTTCTTTAAATAATGATAAAAGTTAATTTAATATTATCTTCTGGTTGGCTCAACAAAAACAACTATGCATTTATGTTCCCACAAGTGCATGGGAAGAAAAGACAAAAATGTTCAAATAACAAAGTACTTAAAATATTTCCCTTCTTCATTTATAATATTTGGAAAAGAAACAACTAGGAAGTCATAAGCATAAATGCTTTTACTTCTGTCCGAGATACGGACGTACGTGTCCCGAGAACGGTCCACACAACACACGTCCTCAATAACCGAAGAAACGTACCTTCATTATACCATCTAAAACCATCAAGAGTAACATATATATCGACAATCACAAGTAATCGACAAAGCCAGACTATCTGAACAGTTTTTCTACGCTTTATTTCACAATTAAGTCTTGTTTATATGCACAGGTCCGTACTTATTTGATCAGCAGATATACTGTTGAATAGCAGCTAAATTAATGTTATTACTATCACATCTACACATATGAGAAGTACAGTTCTCTCACTACTTTGTGTATTGAATTATTATCTTGTTAATCTAGGCGCCTCTGCTCAATAAAAGAAAATATAAGAGACAAAAAAAATCAAAAGCATGTATACATGGGCCGATTTTAGCGTGTTGCGACGCTTTCGTGAGCGGATGAACGTTCGCGCGGCAAGTACTGGAACACGCTTCAGGTTAAACGCCAAGAGGAGGTATGTCCGTCACGGTAAAAGACCCGGTTCTTTGCTGGCTAAGAAGTCAAGGCATCACCGTCAAGGTAGGCACCGAGGAAGCAGAGGAAGGGCTCGTCGTCGTAAAGATGCTGATCTACCACCGAGGTTGAGATGTCCACCAACGTAATGTAGTCGATCCACGTCCGGGTTTGAGATATCCGCCAAGGAAAAGTCATCGGTTCACCTCCGGGATTGAGATGCTCGCTAGTGTAAATCGCCGATCAACCTCGAATATTTATATTATTCCGTCATCGTAAAGTGCGTAACGCGTGGGGACTTACGTAATACTGCATCATAGTTAGTTCACACAATCACAAACATAATTATTTTTCTACGAACGCTGTTCGTTAAAACTTTTTATAATTCTTCAAATTAATATAAAAATATGTACAGTTACATTTTCATGTTCAAATATTTAGTGAAAGAGTAGATATTATAAATTTAACTTTCTTTAGAAATTTATAATCAGTTTCCATTGTTAAAGTATATTATGTTTTGAATTTTAGTGGCGAATGTTGAAAATGACAGTTCTATTTAAAGTCTCTTTAGTTTAAATGATAGACTAGCCCCATCTAAGGGTGACATTATAAAAGAAAATGTCGTGATGCCAGGTAATTAACGCATTATTTACGGTAAAATAAACAAAACTATTGACTTTCTGTAGACACATGAACAGAAGTTAGTTGGTTTGCTGATACATAAGAGGAAGTATCCAAAACTAACGGAAATTTCTCTATAAAAACACATTACATTATTTTTATTTTACAAAATAACCTTCAATATATTCTCCATTTAACTCTATACACTTGTTTACTCGATGATTCCATTATTGAAAGCATTGTTCGAACTCGTTTTCTTGTATGGCTGTGAGCTGCTGTGTCGTTTTCTTCCACGTCGTTAAAACGATATCTTTTCATGTCTCTGTTCATTCATTGAAACAAAAAAAAGTCGCACAGTGCAAGATCAGGTGATTAGGGGGTGTGAGACAAAGGAATCATGCTATTTTAGCCAAGAACTGGCGGACAGATAAGGCTGTGTGAGCAGGTGCATCGTTATGGTGGAAGAACTAATCCCTCGTCGCACACTGTTACGCATTCTTCTCAGAATCTCCAAATTTCACAGCTGCACGCCCTTCAATTAAGTCCAACATTATAAAAAACGACGAGCAAAATGCTTTTACAAAAAATTGCACTGTAACAAGACACATCTTCATTTGGTGAAAGAACCGGCTGCACCGAACGCAGAATAACTCGCGTTGTGTGCACTAAGCGGCAGGAATGCGTGCTAAGCAACTACCACCCACAGCACTGATATTCTGGTTATTTTTGAGTACCTCCACGTATTACGCGGTAAAAGTATTATTAAACGGCACGGTGTAAATTCCCATTAAATTATGTGACGTTTTGACGTTTATTGTAAGATAAGCGATAATAAAATTAAAAAGGAGTTACAAATAATAGCTGATTTTATATACAATTATTATAAAGTGGTAGTGATGAGGATGCTGAAGAAGTACTTGCTTATACGTATGCATGTAAAATGAACAAAACCTACAAGATTGTTGTTAAAAATTATACTGAAAATGTAGCACAATGCTATAATTGTGATCGTATGGACCTACTATTTAAATTTTTCGAATTATGTAGTTTTTATTCCTGATTTCTATGGCTATTTTTGAATTGAGCGTGGAACACAAAATTGTTTACTCGAAATACTAATACCATCCTTAGTAGAGTAATAGTTTAATGACGTTGGACAGCACACACATTCACCATAAAGACATTTATCAATAGTTTTAAGCATATTAGCAAATAATAGGCTTTTTCAAGTCAGACTATTATATTTAATATGTATCAGTATTGATAAAAAGAGAAATATTTTTAGTTTTCACCGAAAAATTTGACGAATCAAATACGAGGTGTGGCTATTAAATAACGAGACTGACGCTGTAAAACATTTTATTTTTATTTCATACATATTTGCTTATTATCATCTTCAATATACACTCCTCCTCTATCCCTACAACGCTCCATGCGAATCTTCCATTGTTCGAAACAGTGCTAGAAGTCTTCTGCTGTCAGCTCTTTCAGGACGCATGCCGCTTCCGCTTTCACAGCTTCAATGGACTAAAATTTTGTTCCCTTTAATTCAGATTTCACCTTAGGAAACAGATAGAAGTCACACAGCGCAAGATCCGGCGAATAAGCTGAATAGTCTAACACTGGGATGCTGTACTTGGCTAGAAACCTCTTGACTGACAATGCGAAATGAGGTGCATTGTCTTGGTGGGAACCCATTACTTGTCCTTCTACAATTCGGATCGTTTTTTCACAGAGTTGAGCAAGAACGTGAAGGTAGTAATGTCGATTAATAGTTTGACCTTCAGGAACCCAGTAAAGGTACACAATCCCATGAATCATTTGAATCTTGAAAACGTTTAAACCACTCAAAAACACGTGCGCGCCATAAACATTTATTGCCATACACTTCTTTCGATAAATTATAAAGTTCAGTCGTGGTTTTTCTAAGTTCCTTGTGTAATTTCACAACAATTCGTTGCTCTATTGTTACACTTAACATTTTTCCGGCGAAACAAAAAAACAACTTTAATGCGAACGAAGGCTACGGCTATACTGATTTGTTTACACTTCTTCTGTACCAGCGTCAGCCTCGTTATTTAATAGCCACACCTCGTATATCTTAACTTAGAAATTCGCAGAAAGGCAGGGATTTCCTAGTGTGATTGGGGATATTAATATTAAATTATATTATATTACAATTTCATCATCCCTTAACCAACGAGGAGCTATGTATGGCTTGATTTCTTTATTTGTGTGTGTTTACAGATAATATAAATAATAAAAGGGACAAATTGCTTTAAAATATTACTTTACAGGTTACTCTGAGAGTGCGCATGGCGGGTGTTCATAAATTCTGTGCTTGATAAAAAAAGTAAAAGAATACTTTGTAGAATTATTTCCAAATAACACTCGTATGTTAGAGGATTTCGCCTACAAAAACTTAAATTACGACTCCATATGAAGAAAATGGTCACCTCTCACGAAAACAAAGGCGAAATAATTGTAAGCTTTTCTTCAGTGTATACATATATAGAACAGCTTTTGGTTTACTAAAAGATCGCTTTAGTATCTTAAAATATATGAACTAAAGGAAAATAATTTTAATATGTTGTGCCTTACGCAACATGTGCATACCAAGAAAAACTAATATCCAAATTAATTATTCCGACGAAAATGATGATCCATGAATGTTACGATAGTGAAAACCATAATGGTTTAAATAAAAGGAACACAAAAGGGGGTAAATTATTTACAAATGGATTATAATTTTTTCTGTATATTATATATGTGCATGTTACATAACATAATATGCAACTTGTAAACTGAAAATGCGATATCGTAATGAAATAATTTCTTCATTTCATTAAATCTTATGTAAAGCAGCCAAAATAACTTTATTTTTATTCTTTTAATACACCAATAAGTTTTTGCTATAAAGACATATTTTCCTCTCATCTTCATCTTTTCTGAAACTTTTGGACAATTCAGATTCTTCTGCACAATGTTTCCTATTCTTCTATCTTCTTTGACGATTTGATTTCATCAACAACAAAATTGCTCTACAGGAAATTTATGCAAATACAGTGCAAAATCAAATACACTTTCTGTTGTATAAGCTGACCTAGTATAAAATTCTGCATTTGAGGCTATTGTTAAAAGAAGCATATCTGCAGATGTAACAAATATTCTGTCAAAGTTAACAGAATATTGCTGACAGTCCTCAACCAGTCGCTGAATTATTATCTTTTCTCTTTCTGTAAGACTTTTTCATAGTTTGAAATTTGATATCGCAAAATTTTATTCTTGCTCTTTCATATTTATTTGAATAATGATCTAATTTGGTAGTCATTCTGGGAGAATGACTACCAACTTCATCTATCATTATTTTGCGATTCATCCGCTATTCTAGTGTTAATACTTCACGAACAGTTAATGCTATAATAGAAATGGGAACAATTGCAGCGTGAGGTCGAAATGATAGATACTTTACACTAACATTTACACTAACACTAAAATCCAAGTTTTACATTTATTAGTATAAAAATTTATCTGATAGCTATTTTAAAATGAATTATATCTGTAAATTGTACTTCTTAATGTACTAGGAAAATTATTGTCACTATTAGTGTGATTAAACTTTATTCTAGTGGCAAAAGTGAGAGATTTAGCTGCGCTTTATTTTCATCATAATTTTCCAAATAACTTAGCAATTTAGCTGTAAAGAAATGTTAAATACTTTCTATCAAATTTATACATATTGACTGTATTAACTGACATAAATATTTCCTTCGGTACCATAAATAAAATTATCTTGGTATTTTACTGCCACAAAACGATATATCTTATTTGGTATCTTGTAGGTATTTATAAATATCAACCCCAAACGCGCCAGAGCATCACGCGACCTTAAAATTTTAAATTATATTACGTTGGGTACAAAAGTTTCTCTGTAAATGCAGTCGATCCATTAAATACATGTATCTGGTAAATGATCTCCAATTATAGAGAGCGGTAAAGTAAATATATGCCGAATTTCGAACGGCTATGATATACGGCGTCTTAAGCTGCTTCAATTAACGAGAGATCCGTCTGTAAAGTAGGCTATGTAAATTTTATAGTAGCTCCAAATTTAGCTCATTTCTTAATGTCTAGATATCCAAGACCTGTGAGACTTTTAATAAATTAGTCTCCTCAATTTGCAAAAACTTTATAACTTATGTACATTAGTTTAAAGGAAATATTTCTCCTTTCAGAAAAATCTAAAAAAAATATGTTATATTAAAAAAATACCATGATGCCTTTTTTGTATTATTAGTTATTTAAAGTAAAGTATTTTTGCTTATTATCCTTTTTCGAACTCTCCCTATAAAAGAAGTATTTACGTTGTCACGTAAATAAAATGTAGACTGCAAATCAATTTAAATAATAATTGATAAGTGATAAGAAATTATGAATTTCTCGAGTAAATGTTACTGTTAGTTATCAATATTTCTATGGGAGAAAAATAGTACTCATCTCTCACTTTAGAACGTGTGCAAATTATTATCAAGGTTAATGCAAATTGTAGAGAGAGAAGTGTAGATAATTCCAATAATTAACTGAAAATTCTCCTGGGTATATTTCACCAGAAATTTGAATAAACAATTCCATGGAACAAATATATACAAATATTAATACTGTTTAATAATAATAAAAAAAATCAAAATCACGGTCAAGAGCTAATAATTTATTTGTATTAACCCAGTTGTATTTGAAAGTTAATATGATATTGACGTTTTGGATGAATGCAAGTAGTAAGCACTTTTAAGTATTTTATAATTTCGCCTTTTACAGTTTATATTTAGTTTAATTATTTCATACGTGCGTATTTGTTTATACCTATTTGATTCATTTGTTGTATAAATTAATCGCATATTATCTTTATTTGCATTTAAATTATATATACGTATCCAAAACTTCATATTGGCCCAATCGAACGATCTGTGACGCCAGTGTTTGCTATATTAGTGTGCAGTGTTACCATACGTTTGATGCTATTACAACAAGTTGATATCAGACCGCTAAAATCATTTTTGCTCACTCGCGTAGCAGTATATCCGCACAATACGTGATGGCGAATGTTCTACATATAATGGGTTTGTAGCTAGAGCAATTAATAGAAGACAGATACACGTAATGTATGGCATATTGATATTTAAAACTATCGGGAGAACGTGAGCCGTTGCAATCCATTGTACGCCGAGACCAGTTTTAATTTCGCTGCTCTCTCCTACTCAATACGTTTATACTCAAACCCCTTACGTGTTTTGGCTTTTCAGTTATGCATATAAAGCTGAAATAAAACAGTAGATATCTTTCGAAGACTTCATTGTTTTTCGAAGTATTCTCCACCGACGTTAATGCATTTTTGCGTCCGCTCGAACCATCTCTGGCAGCAGTTTTTCCACTCGTTTGTTGGTACAGCCAAAATTGCGTTGAGGGCATCGACTGATCTTTCTGATGACTAGAAGCTTTGACCACTCAGTCCGTTCTTGATTTTCGGAAAGGTAAAGAAATCGTTGGAACTTACGTCCGGACTATACGTCCAACAATTGGACGTTTTGTTGCATTAAAAATTCAATTGTTTTGCATGCTGTGTGCGAATTTGCATTGTCTTATGTTGGCAGGGTTGGTTGTTCGAAGCTCAGCGTTGACTTGTGGCAAACAAATAGTTGTAAACGAATCGGCAGTAACAGTTATTTGATCTTGTAAAGGAATTATTGCTACATGACCTGCTTTCGAGACAAATGTCGCGTTTGAATTCTTCATACCAACGAGAAATTGTTGACTGATGTGGAGTTTCATTGCCGAAAACAAAAACCAATTCGGCGAGGCATTCTCGTTGAGATAATTGACTTCGAAAATTATAAAAAATTATTCCGTGAAATGTTGTCGGTTTAATTCCATTTTTCAACTAACTTCTAAACTTTGACAATTCGTCGTAGTTACAACACTACACCTATTGCATTGAAACTTTGGATTTAGGTTAACTAAAACAACACTACAAACAACATTATGCAAAACTTAAAAGAAATCCTATGTATAAACTATTTAATCGAAGAGGATGCATAATCTACGATCAAGCATAATCGATCCTGGCTTAAGTTAAACGTATGAGTAAGTATTTATTAGACGACCACTTCTCGCCCTTTTTGTATGCTGCATTCTTTTTTTTGTTTCTTAATAATCAATATTTACTATTTTATATTGTCCTCTTATGTCTCGATTTCAGGTTCTATTCATTCTGGTTTTACATAGTATTTTCGTTTATTAGGCAATTCCCTATGATATCACCTTTTTTTTGTTTTTAGGTTTAGATTAAAGCTCATCCTGTCTTGGTAAGGGTAAATATAAACGAATTGTGCCTGATGCGTCTTGAGGGACGTTATCTATCGCACTTCACTCTCATAACGCAGTGAAGTGCAGGAGTTAACCGTTACGATACGTATTAGATCGGTTTTAAAATGGATTTCTTGGAAAAGTACAGTTAAAGAATGTTGAATGTGAGAATAATAGTATTCGTAATTTTCGCTTTAATTTTTTTTTTACACATGTTTAGCTTATTTTATTTTATTTAGTTAAGTTACTTTTTTTTATTTTCTTGTTATTTGTCGGTTGAAAAGTGAAAGGACACAACAAAAAAGCGCTGAAGTACTTGAAGTAAGTCAAAGTCTAATGTTTAGATATTGGAATCGTGTTCTGAAAACCGAAAGTGCTCGACCAAGGCAGGTCGACCAATGTTAGCAATACCTTGTTGTTAACATTGATTGATACCTGTCGCAATTGGCACGTAGAAATTATTCAATGTGATTGTAATTTTTGTTTTATTCTCCTTTTTAACACATGCTTATTTATTTTCTCGTTACTTATGTAGTTTGTGATCTTAAATTATTAAATAGGTTGTAAAATAATGAATCGAATAAGATTTGGAATTTTGGATATTCCTTTATTATTATATTCAATGCGAAATACAATGAAAGGTACTGAAATTTCTAAATTAATCAAACTAATCAGACCCCTTATTTATTGTTAGCACTGCAGATACAAAGCAGTATATATTTACATGCTACTCTTATTGATATTATACTTACTAGGCCACATTTAGTGTAGTTATATGAAAAGATTTATTAAGAGATACCCATTTAAATTTAAATTATTATTTAATTGGTTTCATTGATGCTTTCTCGGTATTCAAATCATTTACATTCAGGGATCTTTTAGTTACGATGGATTCCAACCCTACCTGCTATCTTGAAAACATCTCCTAATTTACCTGGCCGATAAAAATTTACAATACATACATCAAGACTAGTATCGTGTATTCAAGTGTTTAAAGCATTAGGTTTAAAAAAGAAGTGAAAAGCTCCAGCTACAAATCTTTGCATAGATATCGTGTATACTCAATTGTTTTTTGAACATTTATATTTTTTATGTGTGCCGTATTGATTTTTTATAAATATATGGATTTGTAGCTTGCCTGTTTGCAGCGTCCTCTTTCCAGTTTGAATGTGTCGATATTCAAAGTGACACATCTGAGCAAGTTGACTCACCTAAATGTTTTTAAATTTCACAACCAATATTGCAGAAGAAGAGTGAAATTCAGCCAAGGTTAATAAAAACTAATATGTGTATTACACTGCCCTTTTCAGGTTATAATTTTCGTCTAGACACTTTAAATAAAAGATTTCCTGACACTACTGAAATAGATTGTTTAAAATATGAAACTTGTATAACCACCAAGGAACTTTAAAAGAGTATGGAAATTTGAGAAGGAAAGGTTATTCTCAATATTGGTGGAGGAAAGTAAGCTAAGGATGAATATAAAAGAAGGTGTAATAAAAAAACTTTTGATTCATTTCAGGGATCAATAATAAACCCGTAAATAGAAACAAGAAAATCTTTGTGATTGAGACGTATTCTACGAGGTGAAATTAATGAGAGTTAGATGGTAGCAATTTGCAGAGATAGAAGAGAGAAGAAAGCTAAGAAGAAGGTTGTTGGATGTCATATAAAAGAATAGAAAGGAAAGAAAAATTTCAAACATCGTTTAGAGTTAATTTATCGATTGTTACTGTATCAAAAACCGTCGTTCCTACACTACACAATATAAAGTTTTGCTTTACTTAATGTGTAAAAAAATTGTTCCCCTTTTTGTAGAGGTTATTTGGTAAATAACGTCGCAATTTTACTTTTCGTTGAGAATTTCATAGTTGATAAAACTTATTTATAACAGAAAACTTTCAAATCTACCTTTATAGTTGTTTGTACGCATATATGTATGTAGTTACTTTAATATTTTTTTCGTCGTTAAGATGTCTTTATTCGTTAATAACATGCATATTTTCAACAGTATTACTATTAACAGAAGTGCTTTTACCATAGCAGTTCAAAAAGATGCTTTTTAAGCAACCCAACACATTTTCACTATATACATGAAGAAGATGTGTTCAAAGATTATAGGAAAAGTATTTCTGAGTTCATTAAAAATACCTATTTACTGTATTTCGACATGCTCTTGGGCAAAAATGACAAGAGCTTTATTTCGTTCGTAAATCGTATTTTGAATATCTAAGATAATGGAAAGGCGACCAAAGAAGTGTCTATAAATTTGAAATCTCAACTATTTGGCGAAAAACAAAAATCATCTAGACCGTGGTTATATTTATTGAATTGACATAAAGGATATGAATAGTAAAAATCGAGCTAAATGGGAATGTCCATGTGCTACGTCTGGGCAGTGTCTTGTGCAACATTCAGTTAATCTGTCCACAGAATGAGCTATATGATCTTGTAAGATATTTGAATCTTTCTAAACAAACCTCTGAATTGTTGGCATTGCAATTGAAAGAAAAGAATTTGCTTGCTCGGAGCGCAAAAATTACTTTTTATTGGGAAAGAGAAGAAGAGTTACTGAGTATTTTGGCCTAGAAGACATTATTTTGTTCAAATATTAAAAGTTTCTTGATAGAAATGAGTTGAACCAAGTGCATGGCGTTTATTCAATGACAGTTCAAAACGTAGTCTTAAATATATTTTGATATACATCCGCGCAACATGAATAGGACCAACTGCATATACGACATTTGTAGTTGGTATAAACATGGTAGCGCGCTGGAATTGTTATTTTCGAAAACAAGAGGGTTGATAAAAAGATGTATGTAGGTACCAAATATAATTTTTGTAAAAGTCAGTGCAAATGTACGTTACTAATGACAATAAGTAGAGTAATTAAACGCCACTTGAATACGACCAATCTACAAAATAAAAGATTCGTTTGCAATAACAAAATACTTTATTGTTCAATAATGAGTACTTTTGCCATTATTTCTTATAACCTCAAATAGTCGGGATGGAATGGAATTATACAGGGTTCTCAAGTAGTCAACGGGAAGTTCCGCCCAACTTCGTTTCAGCGCCTGCTCTAGTTCGTCAGCGCAACTGAATTGGGTAGCATTGGAGTACAATTTACGCGACAACCATCCCCAAACATTTTCTATGATGTTCAGGTCGGGGGAGAGCGATGGCCAATCGAGAACCTCCATGCCTTGTTCTTGAAACCAGCTTCGAACAATGCGCGCGGTGTGAATACTGGCATTATCCTGTTGGAAAATAAATGGCCCACCTGCCATAACGTTGGCAAATTTGTCTTTCACCTGTTGCAGCAGCTGGACGTACTTTTTCGAATTCTGTCTGCCCTTCACTATTACTAAATCAACAGGTCCGTTATAAGAGACAGCTCCCCATACCATGACTGAACCAACATCGGCTCGCCTTCGTGACTGAATCACTTCATCTTTACGAAATCGTGGAAATAATAAGAAAACCCATCCGGGTTAAATTAAACTTCTTCTCGTCACTGAAAATAACAGTTTGCCATTCACTTGTCCACCCCATTTTTGCTTGAGCAAACTGAAGACGTGCAGTGCGCTGAAATTCCCTTAAAGGAGGCCGTCGTTTAATTTTCAAACGTTTTAAATGCGGACAGGTCTTCAGTAACTTCTGTACAGTTCTTACCGATGCATTCGTTCCAACGTTATTCGCGATTTGTCTTGCCGTTAATGCCGAATTCGATGCTTCGCGTAATATGGCTCGACGTTCTCTCTTAGTTGTAACGGATGTTGTTCGCCCTTTAAAACGTTTTCCATAATTGTCGGGATCCCTAATAAAATTGTTCACAACCTGGTGTGATCGACTTATTTTCTTTGCAGTAGCCCTTGAGGAATACCCTTCTTGATGGAACGCTTTAATTTTTCCAATTTCTTCCATACTTAAGCACTTCTGTCGTCCCAACGTTGCACAATACCCTTAATTACAGATGTTTGTTTATCCGGATACACGTTGTAACTCGACACTCATCCGGTAGCTTACTATTAAATACTGGTCGTATCCAACCGGCGCGGTGCATTTTATATGTATGTGGTACTTACGTCACCCAATGCATAACGTTAGGCACTATTGCGCAATAATGCGTATTATTTGTCATATCATACCATTACAAACTTGCTTTGTATTTTTAGTAAATGAATTGTTTTTCAAACCACCGAAAGCTTGCAACAAGTCGGGTGGTCCTATTCATGTTGCGCGGAGTGTATAACGGAGGTAAATACACCGGGATACTTGCTCACGGTACAAAATTAAAAGAAAACTATTAAAACATCTCAACAGTTTTGAATAAAATTCAGTATCATTAACACAAGTGGGTAATTTGTGTTGATTTGTAAATGAATAGTCTTCTCCGTCAACAAAGCAGTTGACACAGTTCCCTATTTTATACGTATCTGGAAGAGCAGAACTAAACATGAATATTGGGTAAGAAAAAATTGGCTCTTAAGAACAAAGTATACAAAATGTAGTCCATTATTAAATAATAAAAAAATTAAATAATAAAAAATAATAAAATAAAATTACTCTGCCGCTAATAGATATAATTGGAGTATTTTTGATGGTCCATAAATCAGACATCTTACGAAAGATACCCAACTTACATATTCAATGACTGGGCTTGAATCAAATGCTAGGACAGCTTTTGTCCTAGTGATGCTAAATTTTTTTAGAAATCGTAAATTAGAAAATTATATTGAACTAGTATATCAATTTTTATATTAAGAAAATATGAGATATAATATGTGTATTGAACTCCTCTTTGTCCATGGTCATCTCAACGGGTTTCCCGAAAATCTAGGAAATCTGAGCGAAAAGCAGGTAGAACATGTATATCAAGATTTACTCGTCGTGGAGGAACGTTATCAGAGCTTCTGCGATACGCATATGATATTTTACTATTGGTGGCCTTCGATGCGTCACTTTTCTAAGTCTACATAGGAAAAGCTTCAAAATGAAGTCTTCTGGAACTTAACGGTTAACCTTATTTTTTAATAAATTTTTTTCTACTAAGTACATGTTTCTTTTTTTTTAAACGTAGGTTATCTATAACTCAAAAACTAGATCCGATACATAAAATTAACCTATATATTTAAAATGGCTATGCCATCAATAGTCAGCAACAGCTAAAACATTGTAGGCAACAGATATTATGTAAACTAGTGTAATATGCTTATGTTTGAAGTTAGTTATTGGTTTTGGATTATAGATATCCCAATTTAAGGTATATTATAGTTATTGTTCCACGTAATTAATTGCTGAACAATAACATTATCAATTATGACAAACATTTGTAATTACTTTTCCATTATAGAAAAAGACTTCATTTAAAGTAGTTCGTATCACAGACACAAACATATTAATTACATCAGTTGAGTAATATATCAAGAACATCCATATTTTCCTTTATCGAAATATATTGCAAACTAGGAACTAATGCCTATGACCAATACTAAATCAATAAACAAAATAAGAAGACATTTCGATCTATTTTTACTACGATTAACAAGATGTTAGACGACCACTTCTGTTTAGAAATGTGAGCAAATATGGAATCTTTGACAGTTATGATGGCTATATTTGTAACCGCCATGCAACTAAACACCTATCGATTGGTAGAAAATAGGCCAAGTATTTCATTCGTACACTCTATTCTTATTGGATGCACCAGGCAATATACGGGACAACAGGATAACCACGCTGATCCTCTGGTATTATTAGCTCCCTCTATGAGCTGTCCTAGTTCTCAGAAACATATTCGAACGAAATGTCTGCCGCACACACAAAACGGTCTTTGACCGTACAATGCGAATGATAAATTTTAATGAACCTATTTCGCATTTACAGAGAGCAAATACAAGTCTGGAATCGTTAAGTTAAGAAAAATCAGGCGTTAAATTGAGCGAGCAAATAGGTAATTTAAATTCAATCTAACGATTGTCGGTAATAGAAATCTACTGCTTCTCCAATACAGCTTTATCAGCGACGACGTAAATTTTACTTATCTAAATCAAATCCACACTGATTAATCAAATTGCATTCTGATACCCCGGAAATTAAATAAGCCAAATTTTTATGTAACATGCCACTATTTATCTGCAAACTAAAATTATAGATTAATTTATAAGTTATAATAAAATTTAAATATTGAATAGTTAATATACATATATGTAAAACAAAAGTTAAAGTTCAAATGAAAGATTAATTAACAATTTAAAAACTAATACAAAAACATAAACATTTAAAATGTAATGTTATGTAATCAGTAAAAATTAAAAATATAAGAGAGTCAAGGTTAGAACCCTGTGAAATACTTAAAGTTGCAACAAATTCCTATGATCTGGTTAGTATATTCAGCATACTAATCGCACTAGAAGTGAAATGTAAAGCCAGTCAGTAACAATTTCTTAAATAAGGCATAATGATTAATCTAGTCGAATACCTTTTGAAAATTTATTTGGATAACATCTATCTGTTTCAGAAACATATTAAGTAAAGCATACTAAGTTCGTGATTGTAGATCATTTTTATGTTGACTATGCAAACCGTTTCCTTGAAGACAATTCTCCAGTAGTTTCGAACATTTATAATTTTATCGACAACTTTTTAATAAATCTCCGAAGTTATTACAGTTTTTACTTCTTAGGAACCTAGCTTTCTAAGGAGTGTTTTCATACAAAGTTTGTTCCATATTAGTCAAAGTTCTAAATATGCTTAATCTCTTCAATAAAAAATATAGAATTGCACCACGAGTTACAAATTGCTACATTTTAGACTTTCTATCTAAACATTTTATTCACATTGCTGTAATTTTCAAATCGTATATCAGACATTAACCAACTTTTACCCATCACCATAGAGAAGATGGCAGGCAGAGTAATACTAAGCTTCTTCCGAAAGATGGTGTTATAGTATAATTTCTATTCCTGTCAAATCACCCTCGTATAGTGTCTAAAATAATGTAGTACCACTCTCAACCGAGTAACGATAAAAAACGACACGATGATTTAAGAGGTGCCATGTAAGTCAGTATATTTCACAATAAAAATTTATTTATTCAATGAAATCTCTTTTTAGATTTATATATTTATCAGAATATTCATGAAATAATTCTAAGCCCTTTACAAAAATTGTTTGCTGCCGCAGAATTATTTCTCGCCATTGGTCGCAATTTTTTTACACTTCAATTATTTTTTGAGTTTTGGGCACAAATAATACTCTGATGGTGCTAAATATGGAGAATATAGTCGATGATCAAATGACTGAAATGACTGTGAACAATTTTAAACACACGTTAACAGGAAATGTGTGTTTGGCCATTGATCCTCTAAAATCATATCATGAAGTAAATGAATGTTTTCCGGAGTGGTCACAAAAATTGTTCTTCCAAAGTAATGCTCATGTTTAGTCCTTGATCTTCTTCTCTTTAAATTCCCTAACATAGTTTTCACTAACAACGTACAAAGGATACTGATCACTTGATGATAATGTCATATTAGCAATAATTTCTTTGTCCGATAACTATTCGTAAAATAAATATTTAATAACTAATCGACACTTGATTTTTTCAGAATGTAGCTTTTCCTCAGACATGCTGCTTTTAAAAATTCAGTGTTCGCACAACTTATTAATATTAAACTAAACATAGCAACTCGTAAAGTATCCTATCATATTGAACTTGCATTTCTTGAACTCCAACGAGTTAAAATAGAAGATTTGAGATATACATTTTGCTTAAGCCTAATATTCTTGTAAAGCGAACTGATTATACAATATTAAATGCCTCTATTGTTATTTGTTGCAGAACTTTTGAAGGTAGAACCTAGAATACCTACTGAAGATCAATAGCAGGAGCATTATTTTCAATATATAAAAAGTTGACTTTTGCTGTGTATATGTTTTAATTTTTATTATTCGTGTTATTATATGTTAAATAATAAAGCTAGCTTTCGAAAAAGTAGTTAGGAAATATTGAAGTTTAATGTTCATTTAATAATAATAGAAAATAAATCACTTGGAAAAATAAATATATGGTCTAGATAAACACAGATTTATACTTATTTATTATTTTCGATTCCCAATAGTAATTTGCAATAATTTCTTAAGTAAAACCTAGTGTAAGGTGTTCTTGCGATTTTATACTGAATCTTCTAATTAGAAGTCGCCACATAAAAGGAAATGAACTTAATGTAACGTAAGTTATTTAAAAAAGCGAAATAAATTTAATAAATACATATTTAAAATTTAGTTTCTTGAACAAATAAAATTTATTTGACGAATATGAAATTAAAACTAGTGTAATTATCATAAAAATAGTCGTGGATTTTATATTTTTAATGCTTTTTGTATATTGTATATTATTATGCGAATTTGGCACAAGAGTATTGGTTACTTTTATTGGGTTAATATAGAGTAATTTACATTATATACGTTAAATGGACACATCCCTTATGCTCTAAAATCATTTCAGATATTATCTGGAGTAGCACCCTCTTGGCGTCGAATATTTAATTTGGAAGCAAAATCCTCTTGTCATTAATTTCTAACTACTATATCTGAACATGACATTTCCATGCATTGCTGGAAGAAATAGAGGTAGATGTAATCGCTAAAGTATATGTGTTGATTTTTATTTGCAAATTTTGCAAAATTATATAGAAGAAACTTTTTGTTTTCTTAGTACGACTTGACCGATCTTTTCTCACATTATGATAATGAGTTATACGGTTATCCACAGGCACAAAAAATAGTAAAATTCGGTGAATTCGGATTGTATGCCAATCAAGAGACTTATTGGAATAATATATAAATCTATTGATGTTTCAGATTAAACGCAATTAATTTTAAAACCTTTAAATCGCCATATATCTCATTGCTGTACACTGTATTTAAGCATTTCTTCATTTGAGCAATCGGGATGGACGTTTTTTTCAATGTATAGCAAACTGTATTTTGAACTATTGATGAGCAAACGTTATTCATTTCGATCCTATGTTGTTTTCATCATATTAAATAAACCGTTGATGTCATTGCCGAAATTGAAGAAAGGTAAAAACACCTGATTTCTATTTCTGTATATAGTGATTTGTGTTCGAATGTCAATATATTCCAGCTCCTATAACCGTGATGCAAGCAACTCCGCTTTATTTTGTTTCTATAAATTCAAATCATGAATCAAATTAATCAGTTCACTTTGAAAAATAAAACGTTTTTGTTCTATAGTGAAATCGCTTCCACTATACGGAGGTGATGAAGTCGAAGTTCCTAGAGCACTTGTACTTATATCTGGACAAACTGGCACTTGATCATTGCTCATACGTGGACACTGATCGGTTCGGGTCTAAAAGTTGATCGGAATATGTAAACTAGTTCTGTTTAACAATTATTTTCAAGGAATTCATATACTCTGTTATAAATTAGTTTTGAAATGTATTTAGAAAATATTTATATTGGCCCGTAATACTTTAGGTGATTTGACTATTTCCTTTTCATGTAAAAGTCCTGGATCTTGCCTACCGCTGCATTTGGTTTCAAAATATTATCGATGAACACAATTAGAGGTTCCACGACTTTATAAGAGGAATATTTAAAGAATTTAAGGGGAAGACTATTACATCCCACATAATTTGTGTTTTGTATTGTTTTATATACTAACTACTTTTAGAAAGTTCTGTATAATTGAAAATGTAAAATATTTAAAAGCTTTAAATGTTGAGCAACTGTATCAAACTTTTTTCATATTGCTATAAATAGCTTCACCCTCAAGCTTCGTATTTTACAAGTATATTCTCTCTTTCAAATTCCATTACAAACATGTTACCGACTATGTCTGTATTTTTCATTTCCTCTTTAAGGATTTTTCATTTGACTATATACTTGTGTGAACGTTTACAGATGGATTGCTTCTGACAGGAATAATAAAACGCTATCACCGAAGAGTTACGTTTAAGTGCACCATCCTGCATCTTTTCATATTTACTTTTTTAAAGAACTTTCTACATAGTAACTTTTATATTTCAACTTTCCTTTTACTTTTTATTGTTCGAAAGCTATATTAAGAAAACTGAAAATCCTATAATTTTTGACGAAGTGTTTCACTTCATTCGAATGCGTATTTGACGATTGTTCTTTTAAATGTAAATGTAAATGTCTCAAAAGTATTATATAAAAGTGTAATAAGACAGTAGTGTCTTGTTTTCGTCTTCGGTATATAGTAAATATTACAAATTCTCATCGTAATATCGTTATGCGTGTCTAAACTGAATTATATTCTTACATCACATTCCATCAAATTTGACAAAGTATAAATGGCATATATGGGAAATAAGCCTCTATCGTATGCTACGGTACTGATTGAATCAAAATAGAATCTGTAGAAGACCAACGGCATTCCGACAAACTATTTTCGAAACAGTTATATCTGAGTCTGTTTCATTACAGATAGTCTGGCCTTTAATAATCCATGTCTAAAATGGAAATGGAATTAGCTGCCGTACTCACTTATATAATCATTATGAACTAAAATAAGTTAAATAAATAAAGTATATATGAATAAATTGCGCATAACCTCTTGTATTTTCTTAGCAAATAAAACTATTTTTTTAAAATAAATATGGGGGTGAGGGTTGTTGCTGGTAAACGATATTTGTAAAAAGAAAACTTTTTCATTAAAACAGTGAAATATTTATGCCAATTTTTTTCTGATATGTCTTACCGTTTTGGTGATATTAAAGCAAATAGCATAGAGTTGTGTTGCTAATAGAGAGCTTCACCCCCTGGAAACGGGCGATTGGGCAGCTAAAAAAGCTACCGTTGTTCTTACACTACATCGGTCTATAAACCTACCAAGTTTCATTTAAATCGATGACGGAGATTTGCGTGTGTTCCCTTGAGAGTTTTTGAGTTTAATTATGTATGGAGTTTCATCAAGTGAAGGCCATATCAGTTAATTACAAATTTCATTCATAACGTTATTTGTAAAATTTTTGGAAGTGTGCTGCCATGTGGGTTATCCTGAGCCATTGGTAGAATTAACGCGCATTGTATATCATATTGTGGGCGTTTTGGCTGTCGACGGTACAGATCGTGTACAGTATTTATTTCGTGCTGGGCTGGTTGTTGCCGTGGTTTACAGTTACGACACCGTTTAATTATCTGCTGATGATGACAACTTAGTTGTCGAAATACGTATACAGAACGCTAAAATTAATGTGGAAAAGTATTATATATTAACCTTAAATGATTAAGTTAATCAACCACGGGCTCCATCAAATTTACCTTGAACTTCAAAGTGTTGGTTCTCTTTTCTTTTCTATGTAAATTAAACTTGGCCTTATAGCAGAATATAAGTTTGATTTATATAAACTAAAACTCGAAAGTTGTTACATTTGATTTGCTAAATTTTATTTATTATTGTATATCAATGTTTTTAGGTTTACATGACTTAATTAATTTGTTACTATTTCACATAGAATTATTCGATTAATTAAAAGAAATGACGTTTTTATTCCTCGACGCCCAGACATGCAGGGTTCTTTTTATTAATTTTGCTGGGCAAGTCGGCAGGTTGCATCCTGAGTGAACAACTTCAGGTAGACAATTCAACTCGGGGTAGATTTTCTTCGATTCTTCTTATTTTGTTCTTTATTAAAACAGAGGCGCTGAAAGTGACTCCTCAGATTTCGCCACACTGTTAAATAACTTGTTTCTAATCCTTGGAAGTTTTTAGCACTGTAAACGTCATATGCAGATCTTTCACAAAAGTTCTGAACTTTTTGTAGAACTAGAGCTGCGCTAGTTTTGTATTTTCTACTAGCGTCGATCTACTCGATCGCCTTTTACTGTTAACTGTACCAATTTCTTTAAATGTTGGCACCAGTTTACGAAATGCTTTTATCGAACAAAGCTCATTTCTTACTTCATGTATTATTCGATATCTTCTTAATGCATTGATATATTGTCTGTTAGATTTCTAGTAGCCAAGGTCAACCCGTTACGGCACAACCATATGGATTGATCATCAGTATATAAAACCACAGTGTGATACTTATTTGGAAGAAAAAGTAAGTCACCAAGAATTAAACAATTACATATACAACATAAACCTCAAAACCTCTAAACTATACGAAATCAAATTCTTAATGTGTACAAAAGATAGAGAGCCCTTTCAAACTGAATTTAGTTTTGAATAAACCTACCATATACTAAAGTTTTACTGACTGTCATTATTATTAAACATTAACCTAATGTCTTTTACTAAGAATGCATACTGTGCTTCTCATCTTACTACTGTGGACTTCAATAAGTGAAGCACTTGTTATAGTCTAGGCATTGTGTCCAGAGATTACTTTCTATTTGTAATTTAAGAAAGGAAAATTTTTTTGTTTATGAATAAATTTTTTATGTTGCTGTTTTACCTATACACACAATAAGTTATATTAGTTGATATACTTGTCCTTCAATTGGGATTTTGTAAATTCTGTATAATTATATAATAATAATAATATATAATAAAATTATTATCATTATTTAAGAGATAGAGATTATCAAAATTTACTATAAACGACTAAGTATAAAAATAATCAGTAGGCCAACACTAAAAAAATAATAGTAAAAAGCAGGATTTTCATTAACTATCTCCTATCATAATATTACGTATTAGATATGTAACCTACATTACGTTAAGAAAATTATAGATCTGTGTAATATTTGACTACCAAAGAAAATACCTAGATGTTTCACAATATCCTCCTTTAAAACAATATATTGGCCCACAGAAAAATTACATATTATAGGACGCCTTATTTTAGGATAAGTGATTATTCTGCATTTTCCAATATTCAGTTATATGTAGTTATTGTTACGTAGGTTGTTTACTATATCAAAATTTTAATGCAGCTTATGGCAATCAAAACGAGAAGTTATATTAGAATATATATATGTATATTGTCCTAATTCAATAATGCCCTAAGTGGAGTCAGTCTGTAACAAACGGTAAGGCGCTAAAGACATGTTATTAGATTATTAACATGGATATTAGACTTCCGCTTTGATTACAAAATCAATCGATACCAGAATCAATCTGGAAGCATTGCATCTGTTAAAACTATTATTATTTACATTTTAAAATTGTTGATTGTTCAATAAAATAATTTAAAAGTCTTACGCGTCTCATTCCGCCTGCACATGTACAAAACTAATATATACGTATATATATATATATATATATATATATATATATATATATATATATATATATATATATATATATATATATATATATATATATATATATATATATTGTATATATATACACATATATATATATATATATATATATATATATATATATATATATATATATACACGAGGAGGAGTCAAAAAGTTCCCGGAATTTTGTTTTAACTCTTTATTACCACAACATAGGTACACAGTCACTTAATCGCCTTCAAAGTAGGCGCCGTCTGAACACACACACTTGCTCCACCGCTCCTGCCATTGTTGGAAACAACGATGAAAGTCCTGTTGTGGTATCTTCCGAAGTTCAGCCGTCGCGTTGGTTTTGATGTCTTCTACGGTGTCAAAACGGTTACCTTTGAGGCCCTTTTTGAGCTTGGGGAAGAGCCAGAAATCCAATGGCGCTAAATCCGGTGAGTAGGGAGGCTGCTGGAGGACTGGAATGTTTTTTTCTGCGAGCCATGTTTGCACAACAATCGACGTGTGGTAGGGAGCATTGTCGTGATGGAGTTAGTTTCTTCGAACTGCTTCGCTCACTCTTTTCAAAACTTGCACGTAAAAAGGACCGTTAACCGTTTGTCCAGCTGGTACAAATTCATGATGCACCACACCTTCGTTGTCGAAAAACGCAATGAGCATCACTTTTGTTTTCGATTTGACATGACGTGATTTCGTTGATCGAGAGGACGATGTGTGCCATTCTGATGACTGCATCTTGGTTTCCGGGTCGTACGCGTACACCCAAGTCTCGTCACCAGTAACGATTGTCTGCAAGAACATCGGGTCCTCTGTGCTTTTTTCAAAACATTCGGCCGCCGTCAACTTCCGAGTTTCCATCTGATCCGGATTCAGCAAGCGCGGGGCAAACTTTGCACTGACACGTTTCATCTTCAAATCATCTGACAGAATTGCGTGTATAGATCCATGAGAGATCCCCGCTTCTTGTGCCAACTCGTCGATGGTCATTCTGCGGTCTGCTCTGATTAATTGTTTCACTCGCTCGACCATTCCTTCGTTCCTGGAGGTTGAAGGTCTCCCACTGCGACTCTCATCTTCCAGCGATTCCTGTCCACCCTTAAATCTTGAAAACCACTCGTAAACGGCTGTTTTCTTTAAAGAATCGTCACCGTAAACTGTTTGTAAGGCTAACAAAGTCTCTGAAGCACATTTTCCCAATCTGCACATGAACTTGATGTTCACCCGTTGCTCGAACTGCGACATCGCGCCAACTGATCACACACACTCCTACCTTCCGCTAAACTGCAGTCACACTGCGTGTTTAGATTTGCACCATAAGGAATGTACTGTACAAAATTTATTGTGATTGCATCACAACTGCCAACACTACGACACAATTCTGGGAACATTTTGACTTCTCGTCGTATATAAAGACAATCCTACAAGTCACTCTCTATAATATATATAATATATATATATATATATATATATATATATATATAGAGCGAAAGCCCTATGGGATTCCTAAAAAAGCTATAAACATATTCGAAGTATGACCGTTACAGTACACGGAATAATTTCTATGGTGTTTTAGAAATAAGATTAACAATTCCGCTGGACTAGAGGAATACCCAAATGAACAAAACTTGGACACCACAAAAGATTGGTCTACCGTATCAGAAATTTTTGTCAAAGTCTGTGTATATGACATCTACTTCATCTTCATCTTTTTCAATATTAAAGCAAATAAAATATGCTAATAAAAGTCAACAGAAAATTTTCATGCATATGTAAAGATTTAACAGAGCAATAAATGATGAAATATATTTAAATAAGTTATTAGGAGAAACCGTTATTAATCTAATACATAATAACAGAAAATTTTTTCCAACAAGGTGGAAAAAACATGTGCTCGTTTTGAAAAATTTTTTTATAACCGACTGGTGAATTTCTGTAAAAAGTTTCCAGAGATCTCACGATCGTATAATATTTCATTTTTCCGCACAAGAACATGATCTTTTAGAACCTCACTCCACACAGTTGAAGAATTTAGTGATAGTATTTAAAAAATGGCAGAGGTTTGGTGGTAACATTTCCCGCACCCGTTATGGCAATTAGCATTATTGTATTAAACGTTATTCTGAATTTAAAACTCTTCTTGATTTTACACATTTTATCAGAAATAGGAAGCAACTGTAGCACAACGGATATTATTTTATTTCAAAAATATGACCCTTTTTCAATATCAAGAATTTGATTTAATTAAAAATATGTACATATCATGTAATTTACTTATTAAGTTTGGTGTTTAAATAAATCTCTTCTGAAGAAGTTGCATTCACGAATTATCTATGTATATATTATCTATGTATATGTACCGTATGTACATATATTTCTTTAAAAGCCAATGAGTAATTGTATCTTATCATTAAGTTCAAATAATTATTATTTATAATAACATAACATTCTGATTATGAATAAGTTCAACTTGGTGATATTGTGTGTAACAGTTGTGCTACATGATTTAGATACTATATACAAAATAATACACAAAGAGTATATTGGAAAACTAACATGGAAATAATTAAATTTTGGGTTAACCAAATGTTAATATCATCTACCCATGTATATTTGTGTATGGCATGCGTGTTTATTTTATGTAGATACGAGTATGTTTTGGATAAATTTTTTTATAAATTGGCGTTGTACATACATGTACTCATATATAATGAATATTTGAGTGTGTCTAAAAGTGGAATTTATTTATCAATGCAATTTTGAATACATTAATTATTCATTATCTTACGAAGCCAGAAGGAAAACTAACATATTGCTGTATATTTTAGATTAATATAGAAATAATCATACACCATGCAACAACATTCATATCTACAGAAAATATGGCGAGCAGTTGAAATCACACGTTATGTATTTATGTACATTAATTTATTGTAAAATGTTTCGTATTTTAGTAAGAACGATACATCTATATATTATAGAGATGTACATTAAACTACAAAATAATTAAACGTGATTTTAAAAAGGATACGTATAATCATATATCGATTATCTTGCTTCGAATACAACCAATATAGCTCACAAAATGCCAGATTTTCTTTATTGTGCGAGATTTGTGTTCTACAATCTCAATAAAGAAAAAAAATATTAACCAAAACAGTTTCATTTGTATATAATTCTTAGTGTTCACATATAATTATATAATTCGTTGACATTCTAAAAATGTACACTGCAATTTCAGTTGAGTTAAAATATTAATTTACACAAATTTCTTTAGCAATTTCATTGAAGTTTCAATCTCGTAGAACTGATTTGATTATGTTTCAACAACAGTTTAAAAATAAACCAATACTAATTTAAACATCAAAGTCACAAAATACCAGTAATTTGTATTTTGTCCATCACAAATAAAAATTTACCCAAAAACATAACATAAGAGAAATATACACAAAATTGACAAATAGTAAAAGAAAGTGTACCATAAACGATTACCTAAACAAGAAATTAATATTTTATTATAATTGGACATTACAATCCCTTCATATATTCAATCTCTGTATAATATTGTGTATTTTATAAATACACGATTTTTTAATAATATTTCAACAATAAAGGTTAAAGGATCAATGTAGATTATTTTGTAGGAATCGTTAACATTCCCTTAGAAATGTCATACCAACGTCACAATAAAATTAAAAATTTTGTTTAAATACATTTTCAAAAAATTTTAAATAAAATGTCACTCTAAATTTTATCCATTAAATTGAAAAAATTATATAAAACAATTTGAGAAGTTTTAGAAAAGGAAATAAAATTTTTGGACTGATGACATGACTAACGTGCCGACCGCGGATATGGCTAGTTCCTATGGCACTGTTTGTTGTGCTCATTATTATTATTAGGGATTATTCACCGTCCGGTGGATGAGCCTTGACATCTTTGAAATTAGAATACCACTCGCTTAATTAACTATCTGCACAAAAATCTAGAAAAGCCTCACAATCTGCTATACCATTTAAAACGCTAGATACTTATAAACTTACTAAACTGGCCTGTTTATAAAAGGTAGTACCTTTAGTTTTCCTATTGTCCATATAACTAATAAATTTTTTAAAAAACAATAACCCAACAACGTCTTTCAAAATATAGCTGATGTTTAACCTTTTCCGTAAACACCTAACATTGCCTCCAATAGTCAAGCCAAAATTCTTAATCCAAAACGAAATCTAAATATTTTGTCAGAACCTGAAAAATCATTGGAAGTTTATCTTCTTAAACAACGACTTTTTCAGAACTTACTTTACCAGTATCTAATAAAGTCTCTTCTTGTGTTTCTTGATTATCCAACTTCGCCTTTAAACTAAAATTTTCTTTCATGAGCGTCATTATGCAATCTTCGGCATTATTGGAACGTTGAAAATTTTTCATCTAAATAAGTCCTCCTCACATTCACGATTTCCTTCTTGAGAATTTCGTTTTCTTTACGAGCTATAGTAAGCTGAACTGTTCTTGCTTTTCAAGCGGGCCATCATCTTGCTTTGCTTCCAGTAATCGCTGTTTTAATTCTTCCAATACTTTTGCTTGTTCTTCATATTGAGCTTTATATTTTAGCAATTTTCTTAACTTCTACCAACTCGTTTTCAAATCTGAAATGAATTCTTCTCCCGTTGTCACATTTTCTGTCAAAGTCTTAGGCTCAGAAGACTGTCGAACTAGATAATCTACTCTCCTCAGAAGACAAGCACAAGACGTATTGGGTTGGCAACTAAGTACTTTCAGTTTTGTAGTATAAAATAAAACACTTTTTTTTTAAACAAAGAATCAATTTAATCAATTATATATTTTCCATTTTGCTCAATAACTTTTTGCCATCTTTCCTTCAGCTGCATGATTCCGCGCTCATAAAATTTCTGGTCCTTATCAGCAAAAAACTGAACCAGGTGCGAGTGAAGGTCATCGTCATTTGTGAAAGTTTTACCATTCAAAGAATTCTGCAAACTTCAAAATAAATGGTAATCAGATGGTGCTAGATCAGGGCTGTGTAGGGGATGTGGCATCACTTCCCAGCCAAGCTCCAATAGTTTCCCACGAGGATTTGCATTATCTTGGTGGAAAACTACACCTTTCCGATTTGACAATTCTGGCCGTTTTTCTTTGATTGCTTCATCCAGTTTTATTAATTGTTGACAGTAAACATCAGAGTTGATCGTTTGTTTCCTTGGAAGCAGCTCAAAAAACACAACACCTTTGTAATCCCACCAAACTGACAGCATGATCTTTTTTGGATGCAATTCAGCTTTCGATGTGGTTTGAGCTGGTTTATCGTGTTCGCTCCATGATCGTTTTCGAACTATGTTACTGTACAGGACCCCTTTTTCATCACCAGTGATGATTCTTTTTAAGAAAGGGTCGGTTTCATTTCGTCTAAGGTGCATATCGCAAAAGTTGATTCTTTGTGTTAAATGAATTTCTTTCAATTCGTGAGGTACCCAAATATCAAGCTTCTTAACTAGCCGGAGACATTTTATATGTTTTTCAATTGTTGCAGCCATTTTGAATCGTCACACTACACCAGCGACGACAGCAGCTATGGGTGGCAATGACATTTATACTTCCTTCTACAACTGCTGTCGTTGCTGGTGCAGTGTGATGATTCGAAATTGCATTTGAGAATTGTAAGAATAACACAAATTAGAGTCGCTCATATTAACTGTTAACTTTCCAATAAAAAAGAAAGACTGGAATTCAAAAACTCAAAATTTAAACAATTCTACGGCGTACATCCTAAAGAAGAAAAGGGAAAAACTCAAAATATCCTGAGTGAGGAATGTGATAATTACACAAGTTGGCTAAACACAAGGAAATGACAAAATTCCTTACAAAATCAATTATCTATAATTATCGCAAAAATATAATAATTTGGGACGATCTTAAAATTAGCAATATAATAATTATGAACTATCTAAAATGAATTCTAATATACAGTGAACCAACGAAGATGATAAATGACTAAATGAAGCTTGGGGAACAGAAAAGACAATGATTAATAAATTACACGAAATATAATAAATAATGAATAAAATAAGTCGCACAAAAAAAGAGAAAAGCGAGTACAATATGGTACTCATGATCTATTAATGTTTTATAAAAAAAGACAATTACTGAAACATATCATTGTTTCACAAAATTTGGCCTAATTACTACCCCTTGAGTATGCTGCTCGAGCTCTTTCTTCCTAATCAATTATCATTTCGTCCGTACGACAACTATTATATTACCCACAGGTGATAAGTACATAGGTGGTAAACTTAGAATCAGCAAGTTAAAGTAAAGGAAAAAAGAAACAAAAAAAGAAATTTGGCCACTACGAAATACAAAGTTAATAATTTACATACCTCTGTGTGGTGTTTTGAGGGTTAATTAATTAGATCTAAGGTTATCCTTTTGATAAAAATAACCAACAAAATCCTATTGGAATTTTACGAACACCACATACAATGTTTTTTTTTTGCTTCGCTAATTTGCTCGAACCTTCACCATAAGGTCGATTAAACATTTAATTCGACTTTATTCAAATCCAACTAATCTTGACAGAAATGTATTAAACCATTTCTAATATATTAAGCTCGATTATAAATTCTAAGTTGGGACTTTTAAATAATCTTTTAAATGATAAGATCAGAAACTTGTAATCACTCAGAAAGTTAACATTGGAAAGAGAGAGAAACTAGAGTCCATCTTCTTTTAAATATCTAGGCATCAAGAAAAAGTGAATGCTAAGATTATGGCCAGATAATTACAAAACTACTGGGAAGAATTTCAGTCAATACAAAAACAATAATTACATGATTTGATTAATTAAATTATATTAAACAAAATTAAAGTTTAGATGAGATCTGTAATCGATAAATTAAAATCGATCGTATTGATTATAATCTATGGCAGATAGATACGCGAGGGCGTTAAGTGTACAAAGAGCAATTAAAGTATACGTATTACAATAACATATGCAGGTGAAATTTTATGTTTGTAACAAGACTTTATTCTCAAAATTTGTTTATACTCCTACGATTAACTGAATGAGCTAGTTTGGCTTGAAACAACTAAAACCTGTTTCAAGCCTAGAAAAGATTGAGTGGGTTATCATTGAAATGTTGCCAGAACAGTTCTTCTAAGGACCTGCAAGACACATGACACGATACCCGAAATGCCAATAATATAAGTGTATATATATTGTATATATACATATTTAGTCCTATTAACACTTAAATTAATTATATATTTAATTCTTAAGTTTAAATTTTAGGTTACATTAAATACAAATCCTATGTTTGAAATTTCTTTATATTCTCCTTCCACATAGTTCCTAGTCCATACAATGCAAATGATTCACTTTTCTATCATTTATAATAGCCGCCCTACCGATTGTTTTATAATTATAAATGTCGGAACTTCTTATTTAAGGATATTAATGATATACTTATTATATATATATATATATATATATATATATATATATATGTTTGTTTTCTTTCATCTCGTAAATAAGTACTTTTATGTTACGATATTTGTTTATAATTTTCTAATCGAATGTTATACAATACAGTTTGAATGGTTTTGGTAGACTTCCTTTGATTACTTTAAAACATATATAATTATAATACCATTAAGGTTATAACTGAAAGTATTATATCCTTCAAGTTATAAATAAATAAGCCAATACTTCTACGTGTAATAAACATTATTACCAAACTTGAAGTGAAAACCATAAGAAATTGGTTATATTTGAAATTGGAGTACTGACATAGTTGAAATTAATCGATAGGACACCTGTTACAAATGACAGAAATGTGGATGATTGATATTTATTGAGAGGCATAGAATCTGTAATTGGATAGAAAGAAGGTTCCTCTATACAGATGTGAAGGAAATTTACACAGATAATATTTATTACTAAGGATCAATATAATTTAAACGATTATAGTAAAAGTAAATTAAATCTAATTAAATTATAGACGTTAATAGTAAAGTTTTAAAAAATTCATATTTAACGTAAAAAGTAGTGAAAATAATGAGAAGAAAAATTTGAATTAATATTTTATAAGTTTATACTATCATTGTTATAAAGAATATAGAAATATATTAATTATGAGTTCCAAACGAAAATATATTTAAAGAGCGCAGGCATTCTAACACCGATCCTGAGATTAACGACAATAAGCAAAATCTTAATTTAATATTCTACAAGTTTATATATATGTATATATTAATTAATAATAAATATTGTATTCTATGCAGACAATACTGAATTTTATTCGTAACAGAATATTAAGTTTAGCTTTAAATAAAAAATAACCACACAAGTGCTATTCGAAATGCGTTCGATACAAAATGCTTAGAATAAGATTTAAACGTTGATCTCTCTGTTGACAATATCTTTGAAAATTAATTTTTTTAAATTGTGTTTCAAATTTTATTAATAAATCTATTCTAACTTGTGATGATGTTTTGTGTGTATTGATTGATTGATTTATGACTGACTGTAATAATAATGATATAAATCTATTGTACTCGAAATCAATGTAAGGGATGAATAATAAGTTATTGCTCATAATATTATGTGCTTAAATTATTAAAATTTATTCTACAGTCCAATTTATTTAGCAATTGATTTACGTCATCGATATTTTTTAAATCATGCGTTGTTGTCATTTTAAGTAATAATACCGTCTGTGTAACAAGCAAAAAGGCGTAGAACTAAGGCGGTTAACTTTATTTAGAAAATGTCCACATAGACTTAAATCTACAAATGTTCTAATATGCAATATGTATATTTAATATAGTGTCTAACTTCCATCGTTTTCCATGATCAATTTATAGCGACTGTGTGGAATAATGCTTTACACGCAGCTTTCGCTTCATAATTGCCTTCACATTTTCTATTCGATTAGCATATGGACTCTTTTTTTTCTGTGAAGACATATGGACCTCCACTGGGTGTTTTATTGGGCCTTGAATTAATCGATTTTGTCGTACAGACCAGGCTCTCTTTGTTGACGTGAAAAAAAAGATATTTCTCTGTGAATACAACGTCATCATCAACGTACTCTTAGTGTTGTTGCTTGCTTAGATGCGGTGCTTTTCTCGACGACGGGGCGACGACAACGGTTTCATAATTCTGCTGTAGTGAGCAACTCCTCTCTTATGTAAATGACTTCTAATAGTTATTCAAATAACATAAATTGTTTTTTTTCCAAGTCGTGTTAGTTCTGGCGTAATGTGTATTGCAGTTTTCGTCCAAATCAGTTCACTATGACTTTATCTTGTTTCTTCGTCGTCGCTCGTACATTGCCGCCGACTGGAAAATCATTAATATATTTCGTCGCCTTGTAGCAGTCTACCGAGCTTACAATTGCATTAATGTACACTCACTAATTTGTGAAACAGAACTGAAAACTCCTCTATATCATACAATTAGTTGTTGAAGAGTTTATTGATCTTACCCGTTGTAGATAATTGACTTTCTTCCCTTGTCATACAGAGTGTAAGTTTAGACGATACAACTGAAAATAAGAGAACTATACTACGATTTTTCTGTCAGCATAGTTTTCTCATTTCTAATTTTACACCCACTAGGTGATTTACACATAGCCGATAAAGCGAGGCTACCTGACGAGTAGTATTACGGGTTCATTTTGCCTTTCTGTTTATTTTAGCGTTTAAGTGTATGATTCTCAGTATAGTTTATTACTTTGTCCATATTTTGTTATACACCACTGTATATGCCAGTGTTAAAATCGTTATGAGTATTATAGTTAGACAATTGTCACATCCGTAACAGTTTTCCACTTTAATTTCTTATTTTACAATAGCCAATTTAATTGATTTATTTCATTACGACCCTGTATTGTTAAATTTTCTTAATCTAGGGGATTATTTTTACATAATCCAATAATTTAATTTTTAGCATTATTTTGGAATTAGTTGAATGTTTATTTGCTTATTTGCTTTTCTCTTTCATAATTCGTAAGTGCTCTCATTTGCTTACCTGCGAGAAATTATCAACTGAAGGATTTCAAAAAGTATTATTTTAATAAATTCATTTACTTCAGAGTTGCGTAAAGCTAAGTAATAATTTTGTTTTACAACTATCCTAAATTTCTTTTGAACTATGAACTGTTTTGGATTTATTTTTAAAGTCACTTCTGGTGTTATTAATTAATCGCTTAGGATTATTCTAACTCCATCTAAGATTTCCTAGCTTCGTGTTAGTTATTATTGATATTGAAATATTATTTATTTCATGCATGCAATAATTTATTAATTGTAATAAATTAAATCATCTTCATACTGTTTTCCAGTTATTTTAAGTAATTTTATAATTAGTTGCATTTTAATAACCAATCCCGTAAATTGTTATTATTTTCTTTCCCTTTTTTTCTTTCATGAGTAATAATATGTATTGCTAACCTTGGGGCTGATGCTAGAACCTTCCTTCCTCGTGAGTAAATTCAAACATTCTGGGTGATATAAGTTAGATTTTTTTTGAAGAAACGAATTTATAACGTTAGTTGGGTCAGTTAATGTTACCTTGAAGAATTTGTTGGAATGCGATAAGGTTATTAGAAGCGGACCGACATCATTTCACGTTTACATGTCTTTGAGCATCATCTTGGTTTCAATTGAATAAATAACCATCTTGGTAAGTGAGGGAATTTTATTTGACTACATTATATAGATGTAGGAGTTAAAGGTACTAATATATCGTTGGACTAAATTTTGCATTTTTTTCACATCGAATTTTTTAGCCTTTGTTGCTGGTTTCCATTTCTTTTTTATATACTAGCCTACTAAGGATTGTGTAAACTAGTGAATTGATCCAGCAACCGTTCTTGTACAACATCATCGAATCTAATTGTATAAAATATTCTTAGGAGGAATATATCCGGACAAATAATTATTTTGAATAGATAGCTATCAAGAAGTGATATTTAATTAGAAAATTGTTGATCAATTTATAAGATAGTTTCTATAACTTAAATTGAGTACCGTTAATCAATTTATCATATAGTCATTATATGTTAATTTTAATATCGTGTGCTTTAAAAGTTATAACCACAATTTATCATATACATATGTAGTGGATTTTGTATTATTATAAAGAATAGAACGTATGTAAGCTAAATAAGTATTCAGAATAGCTACATGTTTGATTTATATAATGTTAAGTACTGAGTGCTCACTAAATCTATATTCAAGTACCCGAACAAGAGAAGTGGGGTATTATAATGTGATTTTGTTTTCTATTAATTTATAAATCAGTAGATTGTTATCTTTATATTGGCATTTTAACTAGTGTATTCGTTTTCCGTTATCTTTTCCCCGTCTTCTTATCTCAACAATTGGATGATGGTTGTATGACCTGTACGTATTTCTTTGATCCTCTTCGCTTCAGTATTAGTGGATGACTTCTAGTAAATTCAATACTGTGGCGCACCTTTGGGATTATTTTCCCCATTACTCTCCGATATACTAGCTAGTTAACGCCCTAGAAGTAGGTTAGAAAATCTTCATATGTAAGTACTGTAAGGGCTACGGGCCTGGGATATAGCTTTCAACCATAATTAAAAGAGGCGTGACAGAACTCAATGAACGGAACGTGTTGTTGTCAATGCTTTGTTGACTGTATTTTTCCATTACTTTCAATAATAAGTTTTTATATGTTTAACCCATCGATATTATAATATTGTAAATGATGTATTTATACACAGATATATAGTAATTAACAACGTATCTGGCACCACTCCTTTTGATTTTTCAGGCGGTATGTTTATTATTATATTGCTACCGTCAATACACATTAACATTTAACAAAACCCAACTTAAGAAAACAAATTGATAACAGTTTTCTTTCATACTTTTGGCAGTCATACTCTTAGATTGTCTTCCTTTGCTCTGCTCTCGAATCTGTTCCAATATTATTCTCAATAAAGATAAACTTCATATATATATATATATATATATATATATATACTATATACTTTATTATAACTCAAATTTTGTAGAATATAATTTAATATGATGTGTTCTTTTCTCCTATACATATTCTAAATTCTATTATGTATATCAGATTCATTTTCTTTGATAATATTATGGTTCCTTCATTGTCTTTTTTTGGGAACTGATTGCTTTGTTTACACTAGCAAAACCTAAGACCAAAGCATTCTTTACTCGTTGCAGTATATATTATATGCACTTATATTATTAAGACAATAATAGTACCTCATTTGCGGCATTTAATGGTAAAAGTGGAAAGGGATCATTTTCAAGATCGTCTACATAACAGGAAATTAAAGAGGCGACTAACATCTAACATAAAGCTATAGGTTTTATAAAAATAAGAATTCTCGTTACCAAATTTAAACGGCATTTCTTTCTGACAAGAATTATTTAAAATACAAGTATAAATTGCAAATGAAGGAATCGAAATTAAATAAATCGGTAAATATAAATAATGGATTATTGACAGAAATGACAGCACGTTGTATTAATATTGAACATAATTATCGACAATACCATCTTTTAGAAATTTAATGATCCAAGTTTAGATAAATGAAATTTTATTTTATTTAAAAAAATAGTTTAAACATTTCTTTTATACGAAAAAACTACATGTAAATACAATTCAACAAGCGAAATAGCTTTAGTTTCATTCGACGTAACGTCATTGTTTCCTTCGGTACCGATCCCAGAAACTTTAAAATATTTAGAAGAACTGCTTCACAAAAATAAGATCGAACCAGAGAAAATAAAGGAATACGTGAGATTAACAAACCTTTGCATGTCCCAAAATTGTTTTCAGTTCGAAGGGAAGTTCTATGAACAAATACAGGGAACTGCAATGGGCAATTGTCTTTCTCCATTCATAGCGGACCTGTTTATGAGTAACTTTGAAATAGAACTAAAAAATAAAGCTAAATATTTTCCAAGAATTTGGGTCAGGTATGTCGATGATATTTTCGCGGTTTTCAATACACAAAAATGCAACTTAAATGATTTCGTTAAACAGTTAAATTCAAAATTCCCGACAATTAAATTTTCAGTAGAAAAAGAAAACAATGACAAGTTGCCTTTTTTGGACACCTTAGTTATTAGGAATGATCTCATAATAGAAATTGATATTTTCCGAAAAGAAACCAATGTCAATAGATTCATTACGGCTGACTCAAATCACAGCATGCAACAGAAGATGGCTTCATTCAATTTTCTGATTAATCGTTTGATCAATTTCCCACTAACAAAAGTAAGATATGAAAGAGAATTGAACCTCATTAAGAATATCGCGGTATACAACGGTTTCGATTCGGAAATAATCAATGGATTAATTAGAAAGGCCAACATAAGAAAAACAATCCGTGACACCACATGTCTTTCACCACAGAGCAATCGGGAAAAGCATTTTGTTTGTTTACCTTTCCATCGTGTGACAAAAAATCTGAATAGTATTTTTAAAGATCGCGGGTTTAAAGTCTGTTCCCGCCCCAATAATTCCCTTAAAATGCTTTTAGGAAATGCAAAAGACAAAATCGAAGAAAATAAAAAATCGGGAATCTACCGAATTGAATGTTTAGAGTGCAATAGACAATACATCGGCCAAACTAAAAGATCGATCGAAACCAGGTATAAAGAACACCTTTCGCACATAAAATTCAACCGACCGGAAAAATCGGGTATAGCGAGACATGTATTAGAAAATAACCACAGTGTTAATATGGATTGTTTACATTTGATAAAGAACGTGTACAATTAACGCGAACTGGACGCGTATGAAAGCATGCACATCTTAAAGAATTTAAGCCATGTGGTGAACTATAATGACGCCGGCCCCTTACAAACCCCTCTTTTCTCTCTACTGAAAGACAGGAGGAAAAATATCATAAATCACACATAAATCACACAGAAAGACACTTGCTTGACCATAATAACCTTTTTCAATGTAGTGCATGTTAGTCTAAGTAAAAGTAATTTTTAAAAATCTTGTGAAACAGACACAGTGTACATCTTAGTTTTGAGCGGTGTGGATCGCGTACGGAGTTTGATTTTCGTACAATTTTTTCGCCGTGTTTTACCAGGTGCGACACTTTGGAATTATCTGCTGATGATGACAACTTGGTTGTCGAAATGCGTATACAGAATTTACAAAAGTTAATGTGGAAAGGGGTTATATATCAACCTTATTGATCAAGCGAAATAGCTAATTACAATAATGTAGGTACTTTACATAAAAATTATTTCCTTCATATTGCTAATATAATGTCATAGTGCTGTTTGCGCCATTAATGACGTGAATCAACTGCTAAATAAATAGTACTATATTTGAATTTCATTTCAATATACTAATTCGAAACGCATCGACTATCAATATTTTACATTACATAAATTTTCATTCCCTGAAGTAAAACAAACTGAGTAATGATTAGGGCCATCTAATTACCATAGTAAATATGACTAGTAATTTGCATCTGTGCAAGATAACAGAGAAATTTCAGGAAACATTTAGTTCTTCAACTCTCAAACTAATTTAAGACTCTTTATTAATTCTCATTTTCGTTGTTTTTTCTGTCTTCTATTTGCACCAAAGTTTTCCACAGTAGAATCTAATTTAAGCGACTGTAACGTAGTTATGTAACAAATGTCCGCAAGAGAGATACTTGAATCAACGAACTTCCGTCAAAACTTAAACGCAATAAACTCGGTGAAGTGTGAACTTTCATGTAAGTACACACTATTAATGAGCTTACTTTTCAGATTTTTATGCTAATAGACATAATAATAACGATATCATTTATTGATTTGCCAACAAATTTTGTAATTTATACATACAACATGTAGGTATAATTTTTAAACGATATTTATAAACGTAGCGAAGGTATTTAAATATTGCGGAATGTTCTTATTTCAGTGTTTCTTTTCATTTTCCAAAAGCAACCTTAAAATTTTTAAAATTTTTCTGATGTTTCTTTTTTCCTCGTGTTCTGCTTTTGATAATCAAAATGCCTTACTATTTAAACAATAACATAAACACTACCAATTTTTGCAGGTCTAGCGGGGCTTTGATCAAGCCGACTACTACTTAACTAGCTGCTCGTTGGTATAATATGAACAATGTACAGAGTGCATCTGTCTCCTACCCCTGCTTAAAAAAAGGAAAGAATATATCAGAGATTCTGCTGCAGAATAAGAATCCTTCATTGGCGAAATTGACGAAAGTGAAGAAAGAATAGTATTTAAAGATACATAAAGCTGTGAGGGTTAGCACCCTAGAAGTATTCCAAGGGAGAGAGTCGATCATTTACATGATATGGAACTTCTAAAGGCTAACAGCTACCCACACAGAACTAAGATTACATAGAAGCTGAAAGAGCAGCAATCAAAGCTAACTTTTATAGGCTTATGCAAAGAAGTCAATAGATTGTAGGAAGACACGTGGACCATAATAGAAGGATAGATGAAGGTGAGGAATAGTATACGTGTATATACACCAAGCTGAAAATAAGGAAGAGGAAGATGAAGAATGTAAGACGAATTAATACTTTCATTTCGTGTGAGTTTTAAAACATTTTGTCTGACTATTTTAAATAAGAACCTATTGTAAAACGTTCTAGATATAGATATATTACCAAATATTTTCCTTTGGATAAAAATTGAAATATTTGACTTTGGCATTATAGAAACATCAAAGAATCTATTGTCTTCAAGAAACACCAACTTTAAGATCTTCAACGAAAGCAACAGTACCAGCCGTAAGTTGTTTTTCTAGTACGAAGAAATGCTCGTCTGAAAATAAGTCTGTGAAAACGTATAAGAATACGATGATATGTGTGGATAATTATTCGATTACCGTGAACACAAGTTATCATTTATTATTTTAATATAAGTATATCGAAGTAAGAAACCAACGAGACAATTGTAATGTCACAATTGTAGTTAAAACATGGCAGCACAATTTTGTGGTAACAAGCAAGAATATTAAAAATAAATTGCAATTTTAACGAAAAATAAGGTCTACAAATTTCTAAAGGAATCATAATACGAATTTAAAAGCATCATCGAAACATTTGAGATTTACGTAAGTTTTATTACATTCAAAACGCGCGGCAGAGAGCAGAGTAGAGCTAAATTGAAAATTATAACCATCGGGAATTCGGATTCCAGCTCGTGTGAATACAAGGAAATGGCTTAAAGGGAGCATTTTGCTTTACGTTTCAAGTTAACTAGTCATGCCTTCTTAATATCAATATCATGTAAAGATATTTTATAGTTCCATACATTAATACAATATTTACTAAATTTTTTTTCTATACCATTCAGAATTTAGACGAAAACATTTATAATAAATATAATTGAGATATTTTCAAGTTTTTAAAATTAAAATTGGTTCTTATTTATTTTGAATTTATGGACTTTTAAATTTCGATTTATTTTAATAAAGGCATTTAATTAGACTTTGTACTGTATCATATACAAGGTTAGCAGTTAATTATTTAATTAAGAAATTAATCGCATTGTAGATTGAAAATATACATTAAATGCATATGCAATTACTTATATACACACGGTATAACGTCCTGTTCTGCATTTAATAGGACAAAAAGATAAATGCCCCTATTCTAACTATTTAGTGATCCTCGCGCTTAGCTTTTAGGGTACTACTAGCTCAAAATCCGACCTCAATGTGAAGATGGCAGCACTCATCAATAAAAGTTAGGGAATGTAGTTGTGTATCTATTATCAAGCACCCATCAAAGTTTCTGCCATTTTGGAAGCGCAGTTTTTATTTGACAGTTGTTTGGGTTAGTATATGTGAGTGTCGAGTATCGAGCTGTCATTAAATATTTGTTTTTGAAAAGCAATACGCCTAAGCAAATCAAAGATTAGTAGGATTCTGTGTACTGGGACTCTGCACCATCATTTATCGCAGTGGAATTTTGGGCAAATGAATTGAAACCTGGCCGTAGGAGCTTGGGAGACGGTGAACATTCGAGACGTATAAGAGCTGCAACTACTGACGATAACATCGCTAAAGTTCAGCAATTGGTGCTAGACGACCGTCGAATTAAAGTGAGAGAGATAGTAAAAGGCTATGAATATGTCCAAAGAACGTGTTCATCACATGTTAAATCAAGATTTGGGCATGAGAAAGCTGTTCGCGCGTTGGGTGCCGCGTTTGCTAACGTTAGACGAAAAACGTGTTCGAATGAACATTTCCATTTTCCAGTTTTGGCGCCGATTAATTACCGTAGATGAAGCTTTGATACACCATTATACGCCCGAAACAAAAATACAGTGCAAAGGGGAACCGGCTCGAAAAAAAGCAAAAACTGTTTTTTCGGCTGGGAAAGTGATGGTGACTGTTTTTTGGGATAGTCATGGAGTTATCTTAATCGATTATCTTCAAAAAGGGAAAACTATTACAGGAGAATACTACACATCATTACTTGCCAAACTGAAAGCAGAAAATGTTGAAAAACGGCCACAATTGCAGAAAAAGAAAATCCTGTTTCATCAAGATAACGCACAACTCACACCATGGCGAAAATCGATGAATTACGGTTTGAACTGCTTAATCATTCGCCTTACTCACCAGATCTAGCCCCAAGCGACTGCTTTTCGTTCACTCATCTAAAAGTTACGCTCGGAGCACAGACATTTTCATCAAATGAGGAGGCAATCACCTTCGTGAACAATTATTTTGCAGAGAAAAACGCCGAGTAATATTTGGGCGAGTTAAAGAAATGGGAGCATCGCTGGGAGAAGTGTGTAGAGTTACAAAAAGACTCTAGAAAAATAGATATAAATTTAAGAAAAAATGTCTCGTATCTTTGTTAGGTCGGAAACTTTTCAGGTTACCCTCGTACATACATACATATGCATCCTTTTAAAATGAATTAATGTATATATATAAGTACATTACTTGTGATTTTTGTATGGCCAAAAATAATTCGCACATTTTAGTTTCGTTGTATAATGTGTTTTTATACAACGTTACTCGAGCACCTAGTTTAAAATACACAGTAATATGTACATGTGTAAAGAAAAGTTATCTAGTTAAGGAACGGGATAAACCGACTGTAATATGAATAATTTAATAAATTAGTGAAATATAGAAACTCTTTCTCAATCCCTGTTGATTGTTGATTGTAGGAAAAATTAACTAAAATATTTTAAAATGTTATTAATACCTCTTTTCTACACGCCAGAACACCTCCAAGGGCAGTCCAATTCTCCTGATCTTGGTTGACCTTACAAACAATTAATTATTTACAAAATTACATACAAATCGTATATTAATGGTTTTATTTACAGTTAATATTGTACTGCTTTATTCTATTGTTTAAGCTATGGTTTACTACATACCGTTTTGTCTATATTATATGCAATCTTAGAAAATGTTATTTTCAGGTATATCAACTTTTAACTTGTAAATAAAACACTTAAATTGGTTTCGAATACAAACAAATTTGCTAAATTCCATTGGTATAATACAATATTTTAGTAATATTTAAGCTATTATTTCACTAAAAGTGCACAGAATCTAGTTTACGAGTATAAAAAATTATACCCGAACCTATGAATTATCTGCAATAGATGTTTTCGTCAATGTTTTATTCTTTATTGAAGTTGTGAAATAAAAGTCTCACACAGCAAGAAAATCTAGTAGTCTTCGAGATATATGACCTCACCGACTCAGTCATATTCGAAAAACGCCATCGATATATAATTATATGTATGCTTTTAAAAATTCAATTAAACTTTTCTATATAATATACACCTACATACACATGATTTTTTTACATAATGAATTAATGTATATAAGTACATTACATGTGAATTTTGCACGGCCAAAAATAATCTGCACATTTGAGTTTCGTTGTATAACGACACTCGAGCGCCTAGTTTAAAATACACAGTAATATGTATCTACATGTGTAAAGGAAAGTTTTCTAGTTAAGGAACGGGATAAACAGAATGTAATATGAATAAATTAATAATTTAGTGAAATATAGAAACTCTTTCTCAGCCCTGTTGTTTGTTCATTCTAGGAAAGTCGCCACAAAGAATATTGTCGGCGTGACACTTTGTGTTGATATCCTTTATATTTAAAAATGTTTACTACTTACGTTATGTATAATTAAGAGGATACAAATCTTACGATTCATTGTAATGACTACAAGGCATATGTATGTACATTGTAACGTCCTGTCCTGCGCTTAACAGGACAAAAAAGATAAACACCAGTATTCTTACCTATCTAACAATCCTCTCGTTTAATTTTTAGAGTGCTAACTAGCTGAAAATAGATGCAGAGAGTGGAATTGGTTCTCCGTTAATACGATGTAATAGGATGCCACAATATTATAAACCTGGAAGCCCTTCTGTCAATGCTGAAACAGAGGATTCACAAAATACGCTCGTTCTCTCTTAATATCCCTAATGATAAGGATTCCTTGTGCAAAAAAAGAAGAAAAAAGAAAGCTAAGGTTTATACAGGTTTATTGAGTGACCAACGTGCGAATTGACATAGTCTAGAGCTTGTTAATTAATTACGAATAAGTATCTAAAATAAATAATTAGTTAGAGTTAATTATAAGTTAATAATTTCTTTTCCCACATACAATACATGTGCACCAATTGGACACTTTCCAAATAACAGCAATAATAGAGCACACAAACAAAATATTGTCAATAAATTTGGTACGTAGACTTCCGCGGTCGTGGTCCATGCTATCTGCTTCTGGGTTTCCGGGCTGGAACCGCGTCACTAGTATATCTGCCGACGTTTCGTATATAGCCGGTTCTGCACTTGCCGAGCATAGACTGGAAAACCGGGCACCATATTCAGTTTAATTCAACCAAGATCCTATCCCGCACTAACCACTTCTATGGTCGCAAAATCCGTGAAACTATAGAGATCTTTAAGCACCCCAATAATCTTAACCGCGATGATGGCTACCCCCTACATAACGCTTGGCAATCCTGCATCTCTAATCGACCCAACCGTAACCGTAACGCTCCATTGACCCATGACCCATTATCCATATATAAACACGTCCCCCATCGACTTACACCAGTTTCAGTGCAGTAGTTCAGCCCTGAAGATGTCCCATACAAATGGGTACGAAACGTCGGCAGATATACTAGTGACGCGGTTCCAGCCCGGAAACCCAGAAGCAGATAGTATTGTCAATAAATTTTATAACACAATGAAGTTCAGTTTTCAGTGGAATACTAATTACTTTAAACACTGAACTAAATAGTTACACTCGGTTAAATGAATTAATAGAAACAAAAAAAGACATAAGTTAGCTGAGGACTAACTAACTGTTTGTCAACAAGCAAAGTGAATACTTAAGTATATACCGGATAACGAGCCCTTGGTTAATTAAAAATATGCATAACCAAAGCCAAGAAGTTGAAGGTACTTTCTAAAATTCTAGGTAGTCCATTGACACAAAAGTTAAGTACAGATATTAATTCTACTGTTTACTGAATTAACTACTACATAAATTCCTTCCATTAAATTATCTGGCTTTAACGAATTTTTTACTGACTTGAAACTATTTCGGGCCCGTACGATCTTAAATGACCTCGAACTGAATAGTACGGTAACAAATAAGTACGTATCTTTAGAACTAATTAAACTTAACATATTAATATATTTATGTATATGAAAAAGAAATGTTTTATGAACGTCTGCATCCCAGGTATTACTGCTTCAATAAACCTTGATGGAACGGCCGAAGGTCCTCAATACCCCTTGAGGATGTTGGATAAGCTTTGCTTTCTCAGTTTGATAGGCGTGGGGTTTCACATATGTCTTTACTGTGTCCGTACGTTTAATTCATAAGAAACAGGAGTGTCCAAAAGAAAAAACTCTGAAGTTAAGGTAGAAAGAGGAACAAAATAAATTAGGCCACTATCAAATACAAAGTTTTAGCATAAAAAACTCCAGTTGACGTTGAGGGTAACAATACCAATATTCAAAAGAGTCTTTAATAAAATGCAACCAATACAAATTCAACTTTGAACTTACCTACACCACGTGCAATTTCCACACAGCCCTTGGTAGCTTGGTAGCTTAATTACAATGATATAATAAGCAGAAAATTATGACTTTTCATGAAAAAAATGTGTACGTATTCATAAGATAATTTAAAATAATACTTTGCTAAATGATTTTGATAATTTTCGACACGAAATGATGATACATAAATACCATTAATAGAAAACATGTCACGTTAAATATACTCTATGGCATAGTTACTTACTCTTTTCTCTTTTTCATTTATTTGGAAGTAGTAAGTTGATCTATTTCATTTTGCCTTTCAAAATTCCTTCCGCGTTTTTCTACCCAGGAATATACTTAAATAGAATTTTCATTTTTTCACCTATTTCTATATTTTCTTGGAAACATTCTTGCGTCTCACTTAATTTGTCGTGTGTTCAAGCTCTTTCTACAGTAATCTTTGTTATCGGTCATCTTTCTATTACAATTCATTTTTATAACTAACCCCCTAAATAACGGTAGATTTTACTAATGACTGTTCTTAGAAAAATTATATCATTAACATAGAGTTAATATAAAATTTAGTATTATGGATACTGAGGTATCTACGGCAAAAGTATAGTATTTAAATTATATTTTACTACATAAGTTTTATTTAAATGAAATAAAATGGAAATTTTCCTCACAGATTTATTAAGGAAAGCGCTGGAGGGTTTCAGGATTTTATTGCGAAAGATAATATTTCTCTGGCGCAATTATTCTAAAAATGTGATATATTTAATTGTCTGAAACAGTATGGTAACGCCGAATGGTGGAGTTCTAACAGAGAGTTCAGAAAATTTGACCATCGGGAATTGTATTCGAGAGATGGGTTTGTAGTCAATCTCATATTACTTTGTCTACTAATATTTCTCAGCTTTAGCATATGAATTTGATATTAATAAAACAAAACTGTGAAACAAATTTTCAACTGTAGAGTATTTCATTAAAATGTTTATGTTTGACTATATATATATATATATATATATATATATATTGTGTGTGTGTGTGTGTATATACATATATGTGTATACTACATTTCACATTTTTGCGGATGTCTGATGAATACGTACATATTTTCTTGGATTCTAAACTGCGTGTGAGTCAGACGATCTTCAGCGTCAGTAAGCGATAAACCAGTTCCAGATGATGATCTCGTTGAAATGTCGAGAAGACGGTCTTCTCAGGACACAACTATATATATATATATATATATATATATATAAAATAAATTAATAATAAATATATAATAAAAGGCGAAGGCCTAGCTAAAATCCGGACGAATTGCAAGTACATATTAGTTCAGCTTTATAATCATCTATCAACATATGTGAAAATGATGAAGCCTACCAAATTCAAGAAAACAGCATTGGCAGACTACTTCGCTCATAGCTACACAGGTTTTGGATATAGTATTATTAATATAAAGTCAGCATTTAACTTTATATCTTTGCATTATATCTGCATGTTAAAGATTGTTATCTGTTGTTATAGGATGTATGTAAGTTATACCATATATTTACACTATTCTGAAAAAATGGAAACTGAAAGCAATGCTGGAAACATTTTGTTGATAATTTTATAAATCATAAGAGTAAGTGTATTTTCATTTTTCAAAATTTTCTTGGCCAAATTTGGAAATTTAAGAAGAGAATGTTTAGGAGGATGGTATAAATCTGTCTGCGAAATTTAGCAAAAAGCAAACATCGCGTAGCATAATCCAATTATATAAAATATTCCGGTCGAGTAGCAATTAAGTTTAGAACTTCGCGTTGAGATATCTCGTTTTAGTCGGTACGTAGGGGTGTTTTTGTCTACAGCAGATCAGGAAGCTGCGAAAACGTAGACACGAACTCCGTGTTCATCACGTTTCTGATACTCACAAGAAAAGGAAATAATTGACGAAAGTTGGCTGCATTTTTTTCTTATTCCATAAAACATAATTCGTTTCCGTCAGTCATTCGTTTATACAGCCCGATGTGTAGGCAATTAGTGAAGTGAAACATTTTAACGTATAATAATAGGTTAATCAATTAATATCAATTTATAATAATTAATAAAAGAATTTATCATAATGTTACGGAAATGATCATCCACTTAGTAGTTTCAATAAAGGAAGAAAGTAAATAAGAACGGCTTTTGGTGTATGGCAGGACCAACAAAAATTTCTTTTATATCCACATTCTTTTTTTCGTAATTTCGTAATTCGTTCGTAAATGGACTGTGAGACAAAAAAAAACAAATTATCCACCAAAAGTATATGCTTTTAAACCAAATTTTATATAAATATTTATTGTGTCAAGAGAAAATTATTAAATTTTCATTGAAAAATTCGTAAACATTTTGTGTTGCTTTTTTCAGGACTCTAATGCAAAATTCATTTTTCTCTTCTTTATATTGGACAATTTAGTTTGATTATTTGATTGTAATAGTTATGAATGATATATATCGTCTTAAAATGTAAAGATAATCAAATTATCACCAGGTAAATGATTTTGAAAGAGATCGTTGGAGGGACTGGACTCAGTGTAGTCAATATTGTAGAAGAGGCTTTGAACGACCTAGAAGAACGATCAAACAAAAAGATATAGAGACTAAGATTGCTTGCCCTTAGCGATCAGCATAGTACACCAAGGTCTATGGTATATGTATTTTAGACAAATATATGCATAAGATAACAATACGTTCCATATATCACCCTATTTATTCGATGGAGGTGATTTCCTATCGTCCAAGGCTTTATATCTTGTAGCAGAGACTATAAGAAACTGTGTGTATAGAGGTAAATGAGTTAACTACTCGAACAAGGTAGCAAAAAAGTACTTGGGTCGATTGGTGCCAAGAAATGCACAAAAAATGCAACGGCGGTGCTTCAAAGAACATTTAAAAAGTCGTCACAGGTGATGAATCTTGGATCTATACCTATGAGCCAGAGAGTCAATAGCTCGACTGTGTAGGTATTCCAAGATGAGCCAAAACTAATAAAAATTGTTCGTGTTCGAAGCACATCAAAACAAATGGTCTCCTGTTTTTTCGGAAAAACTGGTCACGTTGCAACCGCGCCTTTAGAAAGTTGTAGAACAGTCACTTCCGAATGGTCCCCAACTATTTGTTTGCCAAAAGTTTTTGAAGAAATAAGGAAAACAAACCGAAAACGACAGATCATTCTCTAGCATGACAATGCGAATTCTCACAGGTCGGCTCAAACAATTGAATATTTGACCGGGCAAAACATTGAATTGATGAGCTATCCGCCGTACGGCCTTGATCGAGCACCTTGTGATTTCTTTTTGCTCCCAGACGTGAAGACTAAACTTCGTGGTTTTCTGTTTTCTACGCAGGAAGAAGCAATTGAGGCATTCAAAACTCATATTTTGGAGATACCGCTTTCATAGTGGCAGCAATGCTTTTCGGATTGGTTTAAACGAATGCAAAAGTGCATTGATTTTTAAGCAGAATATTTTGAAAAGCAATAAAACTTTTTTCGATAATAAAATCTTTTTCTTGTTTGCTAGTGCCGAAATGTAAACGGCTACCCTCATATTATATATTTACTGCGACTAGTTTCGTCTGTTAGGACATTATCGAGCAAGTACAATGCAGACTACAATCTTCTTTGTAGGAAAACGAAAAGCAACATTAAAATCCGACTACAAGAAAGGGGTAGAGATAAAATATACATACAACATTATTTGTCGGTGGGAGACCATATTTCAAAATATCTATAAATATAAATAACAGGAAAACGTTAAGAACTAATAAAATTTTTAGGTACAATTAAAGTACGAGATTAAAATACAAAAAATGAATACTAAGAATTAAGATAAATTTAAAACAGGTGAATGTTGAAATCTAATTGATGACTGAGAAGGGTAACATAATTACGTTTATTATCAGTCCTGTTATCCTTCCTAATATATTACTACTACTACTTAGTACATCAAATTTGAGGATGGAAAGGAATTTAAATATAAAGATTATTGGGATTTGTATCACTACAGGTTTTCACACTTTACGTTACTTAAAGTAACCATTACCATGGCATCATTTAAATTATTTGAAGACCACTCATAAATACCATTCGTCGCGGATAAACATTATAGAGAATTGCTTGCAAACAAGTGATAGAATATGGAAATAATTGTTTTCTCTTTAAAAATTATCTGATAAAACCAACTAGCGGGCCAGTTATGTTAAAATGTTTGGGGTATTAGTAATTATTATCGTTTAACATAACTGGCTTGTTGGAAAACTGGAACAATTCTGTTTAGTGCATGCAGAAAAGTATTATAATCCAAAAAAAGTTTGGGAAGTTCATTTTGAAATTCTTCTAAACAATCTTGAATTGAATATTTACACTCTCCATCGATCTTTTGATTATTCCGAAAATACAATTCTACTATGAAAGCTTCGTATTTGTTACCATATTATGAAGTACCATTTTAAATTTTTAAAATGGATAAAATTGCTTTTTATATGAGATTGTAACAATTACACAGGCCAACCAATAAATAGTTTTTAAAAACTTTTTCAATTTTCAACTTGTTTCTTATATATTTTGATGTGCTGAATCCCAATTTTCAGTTTTTTTCTACTACGTACCAATTTTTCGCAATCTTTATCTTTTATTGGGTATGATAGTACTAAAATATATAGTTAAGATTTAAAGGTACGTAATTTATTATCAGAGTATAATTGAAAAATTTAACATGCTATTATTACAATGGTAGTGTAAGTTTGAATATGAACAGTTTTTAACTTATTAATCTAAAGTTTTGTATTTCCTTAACCTTAAGTATACGATGCTTCTGGAGTTGTTGATAGTTCTAACAGTAATCTCCCATTATGTTGACATTTTAACGACCCTGATACTGTTTCTCCATCTCCTTTATATCTTGCAACACTTACAACTCCAAGATTATCAGGGACAACATTTAAATATGGGTGTCAAAAATGAACCTTCACACTGATGTTACATCCAAGTTCTCGAAATGTTTTCAGCATGTTTTGAACTATATTTTCGTAATTAAGATCTTTCTGATTGCCTAAAAACTTCAAAACAACTTGTTTAAATGCACCTCAAGCTGCTTTTTCTTTCAAGTTCATCGCATTTTCGAAAATAGGGTCTTGCATAAGTTTTCGAATGTCAGGGCTAACAAATATGCCTTCTTTTCATTTTGCGCAAACAAATATGCACTTTGAGCATTTACTACTAATTAGGTGTAGAGACCAAGGTATTATTATACGCTTACAATGCATAAACAACATAAAGTAAACATGCGGGGTAACTTTACGTCCTGTGGTATTTTTAATTTCATTTTCGAATTCAGCACGTCAAAAAACATAAAGGGGAACCAAATTTATAAAAAAAGCTTTTTCATGGTTGGCCTGTGTTATTGATAGATAACACTTTAAATTTCAAATTTAACACAAAGCATAGACATAAAAACCTACTTTTCGGTTACTTTTGAACACTCGATACAATAATTTATTTGTAGTCTTACTCTCTCAAAATGCATATGTTCTACAAAATCAATTATCATACAGAATTATATATGTACGAAAAAATACTAGTCAAGTTCATGTGCTAACGAGCTGCTAAGAACACTCATTTTAGTTAGATATACTTATATATATATATATATATATATATATATATATATATACTAGTTACATTCAGTTACATTTAGTTATATATATTTTAAACCTATAGTCCAGAGCAAAATCGCATCCATTCCCTAAGGGTTTGAAACTCAGAACGTCTGAAGAAAGGGAAGTGACTGACCTTTCTATTCTATCTTTTGTATGGCCTTAGTATTGCATTCTTTAAAGCAACGATAGGACGTTGGAACTACAATGACGCGGCACGGATAGTCGATTAAGCTTTTATAAATGTTTTTTAGTGATAAAAAAGCTATATAACTTATGTACAAATAAAGTAGGTACTACGACTTCGATCAATAATAAATATAGGAAAAGTAAACAGAATTTCATTAAATTATATCTTATACCAAAGAGAATAAATAATTTACTAAATTAAAATGACCAATAAATAATATTATACTTTCCTAGGAAATAAGATATGGATGCTGAAATACTATATCTAGCTGAACAACTAAAATTTTAAATTTTGGCAATGAGTAAAGCCAAACGAAATGGAAATCATATATGCTACATAAAAATAAAAGGAATCAAATAAGATAAATATGAAAATACATCTTTCGCTAAATAATATCTAGATCTACGTATAACTCTGCCTAACATGGTAGCTAAAGTGCTAGTTGAAATTTTAATGAATTAGGTGCGCGTTTCATGACAGTAGATTTTTTATTTTGAAGAACCCCTTAAAAAAACATAATGGAAATAAATCAACTGACCGAGGTGGATAAAAAATCCATGGATAAGGAGTTCATTCAGGTAACTTTGAATGAACTTTGAATGGTATTGTGTGTAAGACAGCCATTTTGTTGAAAATATGTCCACCGAAACTTAGCGGGTTTTCTATTTTGTGGGGCAAAAGTAATTTTTTTATTTTTCTTGTATTTTTCAAGTTTTACACCAAGACATCTAAAGTTTTGCTAGAAACAAAAACAAAGAGTGTAAAAAAGGAACGTGTCAATCATGTGCAGAAAAAAATAACACAAGGCTTCGAAATGTTAAAAAGTACTCCAAACATTAGAGGAGGAATAAATTAAATGAAATCTTAATAGAGAAACGTATTGCGGATTATCCATCTGACACCATACAATTTCTGGTGCTGATTCACAAAATAAAATATGATCAACATATTATAATATGTCATTCATAAATGCAAATACATTTACTTCGTTCACCGGGATTAGACTCTAGGTGGAAACGACGACCTGTCCAGGACAATAACAACACATTGAATGGAACAAATAGTTCAAGAACCAATTCGTTCAGTTTATAAAAGCTGTTCCTCTAAACATTTACTAGAGGTCTGAGTGGCGAAAATAAAATAATAATGAAAACTTAAATGCTGAGATTCTGATAATTTTCTCCAAAGAGAAGCGAAGCAATCCTTTTCAGGTTCAAAAATGTCTAAATTGCTGCGTTTTTGCAACATACACATGCAATTAAGTATTAAATGCATTAGGAACAAACATTTGTCCTGAAGCAAAGCTGTTTATAGAGTAGCGCCATGCTGAGAGTTTCAAGTTAGCGATCTCCTACCATTAATCAAGTGATATTAAAATGGCTCTTTCTGACGAAAAATTGATGAACGACATTTATTAGAAGAGATAACTTTATACTTATAAGCCTAGAATTGGTGATTAGAGGTTAATAGCCGATGTCTATATGTACATAAACATAAAATAACAAATCTTAAAATATGGAACAAGTTCCTTTGTAAAATCATTTCTAAAACTTATGAAACTGATTTCGAAACACTATAGACGATTTTGCTTTGAAACTATATTCCCTTATAAAATATATATTTTTATAAAGAATGCACTACGATAAAGTTTGATTTCTGAATGTATAAAATGTTAAAAAAAATTGTCTAAAATTTTTAAAGAGCTGCAAACTTATCAATTTTGTAAGTTATTAATGGTTTTAGTTCAGCTGATGTATGATCTCGAAAGATTCAATTTTCTCTTTCTTTTTGTTTTTGTATACGTAAGCTAGAAACGTGTGTTTTATAGACCACATTTCACAGTTTCTTCCATATTTTTGTTCGTATTTTTATTATCAAGAAATAATCATATAGCCAAATATATTCAATAAATATTTTGACAAACATTATATTTGCATGTTTTGATATTTCTTCTGAAAGATATTCATGGGACAAGACGTTTTTCACCCTAGCGAAATAGAATGCCCGTTAACATTCGGAATTTTCGGAATTGCAGACAGTATCCGTGTTTGTAATAACTAAATATTTTGCACTATTCAGTGAACCATGTATGAAAAAAGGACCAACAACGTGATGGTTTAGCAAATCTGTTGAAGAATTTAATTTTTGTGGATACTGGCTTCTCGAATATACTACGTTAAACTTGTGCTCAGTATTTTACTACAGAACTGTTGCGTTCCCTCACAAGCGGAAACGTAGATCGTGCGTAAATAAAATATTCTTTATAAAATGTGAATTTTCGTTTTCCTTATCTTTATGTTATCTTTTGAATCGAGGATTGTGTACTAATTCTTAGTGTTTGGATATTTTAAAATTGGGTTAAGAACTTAACAAACAGTCGATTATGATATATACAAATCATATGCACGAGATGATGGTATTGAATTGTTTTATATATCGGTGCATATTAATAATTATACGTATGGTAAAATTTTACTCTTCGCTTGTAATGTTTTACGATATTTAATAGATCTTGTCTCATTTGAAATTTCTTGGTTAATCTAGCTTTTGTCTACTTGTGCCCAATTGGCCAATCAGGATATACTGCACAAAATAAATCGCAGACATTTTGCAAACTATTTCCTACTTAGCACCATTATAGCTTTTGAATTTCTGTGTTTCGTGTGTTTGGATATGCTGTGCGAAATCACTACTCCTATTCAATAATGCACATTGGATATTTTATTAAACCGTTATCCTTCTATACTATCTAGCCGATGCGGCTTTCGGAAAAAGGTTTGGCATTGGGGTATCATACTCACTTTGATCGTTGTACTGAGATGAAATCAATGTGTATAAATTTAGTTGTAAAACCCCGGCAATTAGTAATAGTTATAAACTTTAGAGGTAGCAGGTTTAAAAGAGACGAAACCAATGTGTATAAATTTAGTTGTAAAACCCCGGCAATTCGTAATAGTTATAAACTTTAAAGGCAGCAGGTTTAAAAATATGTTACTTAATGAATACAGAACTTCTACCAGAAACCTTATGCAATCCATTTACTAAACATTCGACAAAGGTTCAATAGATTATTCCTTGGGCTATTTTAAAATTTCTTGCTCTCGGGTGATACAGGACAATAAAGGTTTTGATATTTTTCAAACTATTAATACACATTACGTAAAACCATGGCGTCATGCACTGGGATTCCTACCTGTAGGGTTATTTGAAAACATTGGCCTATACTATTCTAGTAGAGGATAAAGAAAATTTGAGAAATCAAATAATTGATTGGTCTAATGCAATAAGATACAACTCTGGTATTTTTGAAAGAGCGCTGCAGTTAATTGGGAGGCGTTTGGAGTCATGCGCCCTAACTGGTCATCCTAGCTAGTCATTTTCAAGAGTTTTTGTAGAATGACAATCTTTACATGTAATAGTAAGTAATAAAGTATTATTTTCTTTTCAAAAACTTTTGTCACTCTATATCTTCGAAATAAAACGTCTTTCCGAAAGTTATCCACCGACGAAAAATTTTAAAATAACCCAAGGGATAACTTCCTCAATTTTTACAGAAGCCTTGTAAGCACTTGTATTTAGTTTATACTATCCATCTAGACAAACCGGATAAAAATAGTATACGCTATAAGTTTTGTACATTGTAACTATTATACCTGACAGATAAACAAAATACATTAACTACAAAATGGAAACTATTTATGATCCCAGAAATAAAACTCCAAAGAATATAGTCAGCCAATAACAATATCATTACAAAAAGTTTATATATATAATAAATATGTTTTGGTTTTATAAAATTATACATCTTTCACTGCAATTAGCATAAATCAAAGAAGAAAAGTATAGTACAAAATATTTTTGCAATCCTCAGTAAACAATAAACTTATTTTAAACAAATATCTTAATCAGCATAAATTGTATGTATGAATACTGGACCGAAGGCGATCAAAAGGTAAATTTTCAGCCAGAATGATGTTGGTTAAAGAGAAGGTAAACTTTCACAGTCCGAAGCTGTGGGTTCGCGTATATAATTACTTTTATTATTAGTGTAGTGTTAAATCTTTAATTCATAGAATAAATATTAATAAATAAATTAAAATACATACAATCTTTTACTCAACAATCCTGTCATAAAGTCATTAAGTATAAAATAAAGAAATTTATAATAGAATTCAATCCTTATTAAACTAAATAAAAAAATACATAAGTACTAAAGCAAGAATTAATTTAATTTATCTATTGAAGTTCTTGATTGAACCTAGAAAAGATTACGGAGTTTATCTAAAAGTAAACTGTCCTGGTGTCAGAAATGATAATAATAGCATTTCTATCGACTGTCGTAGTAATACGAATACAATATGCTCGTTGCTGATCGTACTCGATATCTTCTCAGGACAGAAATCACACAAGATCAAAAACTGGATAAAGAGACTTTCACAGGCATCATTTAAATCGTTTTGCGATAATTGTTCGAAGTTTCAAATTTTATCGGATATGTACACTATCTATTCTATCTATCTAGTATTTAGCTGCTCGCTTTTTACTGTTTCTAATCTTTTGACAAAAACTTCGTCTTTGTTTGTATAGTGCTATGCAGTTGTTTTACTACATCGTCGAATACTACACTTTTCAGCTTACAGTTTGCAGTAGAAAAATGTTTAGTATCTATCAATATATTTTAACTATCGTACCGTTTCTGAAAGGCCTTCTTAGTTACGAAGGCGTACATTCAATTGAATACATTTCATTAATGAAATAGTTTTTCTTAATTGTTCCATAATTTTATTTGAAAATTTCTTGTAAGTTTTATTTTATTTTTTAGGACATACAGATTAGTTAATAGTTGTTGTTGGTTCTAAAGAAATATTACCTTCATACAATGTTCGGTTGAATTACAGATACTAGTAATAATGGATACTTTGATATTAACATTAAGAGAAAAATGCATTGTCAAATTTGTTTGAAAATAGTGTCATACAGTTAGAAATTCGAATATATAAAATATGTAAATAGTGGGGTTCATGATAGGAAATTCAATCCATCTTTCTAGGAAGATGTTGCTGCATTTTTGGCAGTAAATATTCCCTTAAATAAAATAAATAATACTATTTTTAAAACATCTTTAAAAAAGCATAGGCTAAAGCATATCTCAGATGAATCGACATTACTTTGTTATACATCTATGTATATGTGAAAGTAATAAACAGGATCAAACTAAGTCTTCATAATCAGTATGTTTGGATTTAGCTTTACAGAAATAGGCGCTCGTCATTGCCATTGTCATTCGTTCCTGGGATAGGAATCCTGGATACACATTGCATGTGATTTTCAAAATTTTATTAACCTAAAGAATTTTATTTAATATTTACCAAATGACGCCCGTGCCATTGTTGAATATAAAGAACTTCTACAACTTCAAAGGGTTCAGCAATAATCGAAGTATATTGTAATTAATTTTGAAAATTTGTGTACTTCCATTCATTACTATGAAAATATTAAATATTAAAATAAAAGAGGCACTACACATATGCACTAACTGCATTACAAAATGAAATAATATAAATGGACAAATTGCAGAACAGCTACAATAAAAAATTGCAGTCAGATTTGAAAGAAATCTAGATCCACATATACTATAATATTTTTATAAAGAAAGTTGTGTAAGCAGAAGTCATGTTGAAAATGAATACGATAAATTTACTACATTGCTATCATTTTACTTGTGCATTATTAATGGGATGCGATGTCGAGAGAAGCTTTTCATTGTTGAAGATTATACATTTCAACTTGCAGCATATTAGTGACGCGAAGATACCACTTGAAGGTGGATTGTTAACTGTCACAAGTGTAAATAAATTACTAAATCGTTTTCCTACGTTGAAATTACGTATACTATTTATTTTATTTATAGTCCCACGTATATAGCATTCCTGGCGAAGCTGTACGCTACTACGAATAATGTGATAATTAAACGAAAAGAATTAAATAAACATAAATATTTTTTAGTGACTCTAAAACCAAAGTAACCATCAATTTCAAGCAAAATATTTGTTGGTTATAGTCCATAATTTGATCTGTATATTAAACAATTCTAACAAAATCACTTTTTTAAGCACACCTTCATTGAAGTGCTGTGATCCACCATTCTCGACTATAAAATTATTCCATTCAGAAATCAGAAATATAATCCTTTATTAATCATCGTTGCTTTATCAACTGACATTTTTCATAGAGGTTAAGGAACGTAGCTTTAAAAAAGTTATCGTTAACTGATCTTTTGATAATTTCTAAATAATCTCCTAAACAGGTTCCATTTGCAATCTATATGAATGGCATTAAAACTAATTTTGGCCTTTTTTAAGGTTCTTGAGGTTATTTACTTATCAGCATTGTTAAAAATTGTATTCTTCAAATTATTGCAATATTTTCGGTACATAGTTTAAGAATATAATTGTTTTTCTTGCTTGTTTAAATAATGGTTAAACACTTTAACTTCACGATACAAAATGTTTACAATGTGTAGATTTACTTTCGCCTGCTCCAGTTTTATTGATCATTAGCGTAATTTAAACTTTTCTTACAGATTTGTAATTGTAAGTTATTAAATTAATGCTACTACAAGACATACGAAATACGTGCAATGCATTATTAGCAAAGTAAATATACATGATTTAATTAGTTGTTATGTGGAAAGTTATACATTAATTATTCTACTCATATCCACGCCTCTATAACTTTAATTTCACAGAAATTTGATGCAAGACTAATTAAAATCAAGCCGTTCAATTTAATATGTTTTAAGTTGGTAATTACATTACAGGAACTATTTTCGGCCAGAATACTCAAGAAATATGATTTTCGTCACTAATTAGTAAAGTTATTATTGGAGTTGAGAAAGTAATTCAAATATTTAAAAAAATATGTATTGCCGGATGTTATTTTAAGAGTGTGATAATTTCAACTTCGAATAAAAACAAAATTTTTAAGCAATTAATTCATAAAGTCTTAAAAACTAATTAAACAGGAGCTGAAGCGGCAAATGTTGCGCTACATTGTAATAAATGTAAGTATAAATAGATTTTAAAATTAGTAATGTAATTTCATAAATTATATTACATTATTGGACTAATCTAAAAGTTAATTATTACAGAGGATAAGATTTAGATCTCATTAAGGTTTTGCAAGCAGTATTAAAGATTAGTCTTCTTCAACAGTTCTGTAGTGATAAAGAGCGAATTGTTTAATAATATTAGATGACACATTTTTTTTTATTTAAGTGAAGGTAACCTTGTTAAATAGAGATCAGTCGAGTGAGAAACTCCTGAGCACTAAGATCTCTTCAACATTAATGAATTTTACATAGCCTTGTACTGGGGTTTTGAAAAATTCTTTATTTTATTTAAAGTACCGGTTACAATAAGTTACAGCATTTCGTCCTTATGTGATATTCATTTTTGACTCTTTTAAAATGTAATAACTCCTAACATTTCTATAGTGTAGAGTGTATTGTTTAGTTGTGATTTTTGTGCTTTTATTTTATATGTAGTACTGCTTGTATTTTTACTTTTTGACAATAGGGACAAATATTTTAGAAAAATCGATTTAAATATTGATTTTCTGCACTTTCTCGTGTTTTGTTTTTTCATTAAAAATCAAACAACTTTTGTTATACTCCATTTAAAGCAACGAACATAAATACGTTCTTCTAGGTGCAAAGCCTCTGAAAAAAATAAGACACATAATAGCAAATAAATGAAATAATGCTTTATTAACGACAATATCAAGTTATTCAGAAGTATTGTTATTTAGAATAAATTATTAGAATAAACAGCTTCACCTTCGAAGCTGTATATGTTAAATTGTAATTATTAAAAGAACTCATGTTCTGTTCCAAAATGGATTATAAACCTATTCATCTCAATTGTCTTCGTTCGTTATAAAATATATCTGTTGAAATAATTTGCTAACCTATTTTTAAACATAAATATTTGTAGGTAAATTTTAATAGAGACTATGGTTAATTTAATTAACCAAAGAAAAATATGTAGAACCTATTCCACGAAATCTGTAGTGTTAGCCTCATGCTTCACGGTTTAAAATATAATGATATTTTGTATATCTCTTTGTATGTTTTATTTATTTATTGTGTTGTGAGCTTTGTCTTTCTCGGCGACCGTCACCTTACTATCTCAATCTCAACATACACATGCACATACATACACACGTGTATACAGGGCATTTCAAAAAGCATATACGTATTTCGAATGCATATATTCATTAAACTTTAAGACATACGAATATTAAACTTTACACAC